>JANTOP010009783.1:0-32324 GCA_027564815.1 Symmerus nobilis
CCCCCCCCCCCCCCCCCCCAATGTTAGTTTTGTTTCATATTGCATAAGTGCATTTCACATTTACATATTTTCACTCAAGTCTAATCTATACATAAAATTGCATAGAAGGAAAAACACTTGAAAATTCTCTTGCATCTCCATTTCAAGGAAATATCACCCCCAGTGTTGGTTATTTTTTCCTATTTATTTGGTGATTACTATCTCCGAAACCCTAAAAAAAATAGAAACTCCATCCATATCTGAAATAGTAAATAGAAATAGTAAAATACAGAATCAAGTCAAAAGTCTCATAATATATTCTTTGGGTCGGAAAATATGACAACATTTTCGGGGTATACATATTCGCCTACAAAAGAAAATGCTTTTACTCGTTTGCCATTCCATGGAAAAGGGAAAGCCCACTATCCTGTAGCATACATTTATATGAAATGTTTATTAGTTTGTGTTTCGGATAAAAACGACAAGATATGATACTGTATGGCAGGGCTTTTAATATCCGAGTAGCGGGCCTAACGAAATTTCTAGAGGAAGATATGATTCTAGACAAAAAAAAAAACTACTCATAGCTGAGTAGCTCTCCCTTAAATTTTAAATGTCCCGATAAAATCAACGATCCGATAAATTAATTTTCGATTTTTCAAGGTAAGGGTCCCCCCTTATCTAATATTTTACAAAATTGAACACCCTACATTTTGATCGGAATTTTCCGAAAATTTTATTCGGTTCGAAAAAAATTTAAAGTAACAGGAAGTTGCTTAGATAGTTAAGGTTAAATTTAAAAATTTGAATTTTGAAAAAAATAAAAATCCAACCGGACGTAAGTTAAATTTTCTGTAAGAACATTGATTAATTTCCGGTACATTTCTTTGTTAATCGAGAGATCAACTTTAATTTCAAAATTTTATTGAGAAAAATTTGTCCAATTTGGGTGAAATTTTTTTCGGAAATAGCCGATGAGCTAATTATCAAACTACTTTCAGAATTTTGATGTAATAATAAATTATTTACGGAATTTTAATTGATTTCTTTTGCGGGACATCTCTTTCGAAATTCCGAGTAATTAATTCCGAAAAAATAATTTTTTTAAATCAAAATTTAGTTACGAAAAAAATCTGCCCGATTTGGCAGAACCTTTTCAGGATTGTAAATTTTAATTCGGCTAATTTTAGGAATTTTTAGGAAAATTGGTTATTTTCCGGTACATTTCTATGTTAATCGAAATTAAATTTTTAATTTCAAAATTTTGTTAAGAAAAATTTGTCCAATTTGAAAGAACCCTTTTTTCCCGGATAGCAGAAGAGGTAAATTCAAAAACTACTATCTGGGTTTTTATTTAAAAATTAGTTAAACCATTTACGAGCTTATCTTTTGAAAATTGATTATTTTCCGATATATCTCTTTCTTATTTGTGAGATCAATTCTTAATTTCAAGGATTTTTTAATTAAATTTCGTCCAATTTGACTGATCCATTATTTCTCGGATAGTCAAAGAGATAAATTAAAAACTAATTTCACGGTTTTGAGATAAAAAATCAATTGAGCCAATTACGAGCTTGGGAATTGAATGATTATTTTCCGGTATTATATATATCTCTCTGGTTGATGAGAACATTTAAATTAAAAATTTCTAAGGCAGAAAAAAAACTAAGGTCGCAATAAGTTGGTTAGAGAGTTGGTTCAAAGTTAAAAAATGAAAAATTTCGAAAAAAAAATTTCCAGACAAAATTTGAGTAGGAAATAAAATATGAGGAGAATCTTTTAATTAATTATTTTTTTTTAATAATTTATTAATTTATTTAATTTTATTTTATTAATTAATATAAAATAAATGAATTATTTATTAAAATTTATTATATATCCCGACCACCTAAAATATTTTCACTTAAAATATCCCGCGGGTACCTAAAAAAATACTAAACAAATAATATTACCTTACATTTGCTCTAAATAAATCATTTCTCGAAATAATGTCCGACCTAAAAAAAAGTATCCTTAAAATAAATGGGCTGTAAATGAGATAAATGGGATCCAAAATTATGTAAGACCAATTATGTCTCTAATCCTTTTCCTGAAAATTCTATAAATTACTTTTAGAAAACCTAAAATCTGTTGAATTGCTTTGATTGTCCTTTCTAAATTTGTACGGTCATTCCTGCTTCTTTCCTACTATTTTTGAATTTTTCAAGATAAATCTCGGCCATTAATTCTATCGGCCGACTATTCTAGATTATTCCCCAACAATTTTTACACCATTTTCGAATTGTTCTCGACAATTTTTGAAATTTCCCGAAAATATCAGATTTTCTCGAGACATCTTAAATGTTTTTAGGAATTTGAGGTTTTACTTGAAATACAACTGCGAAGATACAACTTAAGATCCCAAAAAATATCATTTTTCATTTAATATGAAACTGATTCGAGCAACCCCAACATATCCCCCCCCCCTCCGCCCAATATTTATTAAGATAAAATGAAAAATTCCATAGAAATCGGAAAATTTCGTAAATTTAAAAATTTTGAAAATCACGAAATTTAAAAAAACCAAATTTTTGTGAAAATCATGACATTTTTTGAAAAATCCAAAGTTTTTATAGAAAAAATTTCGGAAAAATGGCGAAAATTTTTAAAAATTCAAAAAGTTCAAAAAAAAAAAATTCAAAAATGTCGTCATATTTTAAACATATTCGTCCAGGAGTTTCACGGGGGAACGTTTTAAAAATAATATCCTGTATTGAGAAAAAGATTAGTGAAAAAAACTCAATAGAAAGAACAGTGGCACAACAGAATTATAATTGCATGTATGACTTTAGGGATGCGATATATAGGTATAACCGTGCTGTCAAATCTGTAGAGATTAGGCCATCTTACTACCTTAAGGACCATACATGTATATCTTTGGATAGATAAAAGAACTAAAATTAGGTAAATCAGGATAAAACTAATACCAATGATAGGTCACCCGCGGAATTTTCTAGTAAAAATATTATTTCTTCGTAATATTCCGTTGGAAGAATGGGGTTGATTTCCTAAAGAACAGTCTTTTAATTAATAATTTAAGAGGTCATTTTGGACCCCATTTGAATAGATAATTAAGAGGTCCATTCCCAAATTAATAAAATTATTATTGGTTGCCGATAATTCACAAAATCCAAATTAGGATCTTAATAAACTTCCGAAAATTATTTTGGACCCTAGTTACATTCCTAGAATTTAATATCGAATTTAGAATAAAATCCAAACTTGAAATTTAGTTCTAAACCCCTGATTTATACGAAATGGTTTCCTACTATTCTAGTATAACATCACTGCGAGTGTATGACTTTTGAGATGACTTTGTTAACCATTAAAATATCAAGTAAAAGCTTTAAGCAATTTTCTTCCTTTTTTCTAGTTTCGGGCTTCTGAAAGATACATAAATATACAATAGATATTAGGACTGACATCCTTGTATATTTGGCATATATTTTATATTATTAAATATTAGATTACAGATAGATGGAATTTTATGGCGACCATATTCACATCTCGTATCAGTAGCATCAGGATGGATCAGTTCCATACGGCTCGATCGGGAAGGGTTTCAGAGGCCGGAATATTAAAATTGGAGATTAATAAATAATAAGACATTTTTGTTAATTTTGTATTTATTTTAATAAAAATTTGTATTTTTTATCAAGTTTTTCCAGAGGAAATATCATGAAATTATAATTTTTTTATCGATTTTATGATATTTTAATGGGAATTTTTTAATTTATTTGGTATTTTTTGGGAAATAGGGATTTCTTAACTTGCTGGTGACTAAAATATCGACCAGCTATTCTAACTTCTTAGTAAATTATGACACATAAATCAGTGGCGTGCAGTCTAATGAGAAAAAGGCGGAAAAATTTTAAAATCTATTTTCTATCCTAATAATTTTACGTCATAAAAATTTTAAATTGTCTGAAAAAAGCTTTCAGAAACTTCGAAATACTTATCCAAAGCTTTTCATTAAAACTCTTTTTTATTTATTCAAAAGCTCCGTGGGAAAATAAAATCTCAACGAAAGCTTTAATGAATTGAATTAAAGGCAAACTTTCATGAGTTTTCGAAATTTTTAAAGCATATTTCTTTTGTAAAACTTGACTTTTCGTGACAGGACCGATATCTGGATAGAAAATAGATTTTAGGGCGTAAAAAATTAAGTGCGAAACTTACTAAAAGCTTTTCTTGAGCTTACAATGGATTGAGAAAGATTCTAACGAAAATCTCATATTTTATCGAAATTTAATAAATGGAATACAAATTAGAATCCAAATTAGATAAAATGAATATATTTTAATTTTAAGCTTTCAGGGAGCTTTCGAGTTGTTCAAAGCATTATTTGCAAAAAGTAGAAATTTCGTTGAAGGACCGTTATATAGATAAAAAATAGATTTTAAAACGTTAAAAATTAAGTTCCAAAATAAAAGCTTTTTTCGAGCTTAAAATGGATTAAGAAAGCTTTTAGCGAAAATGTAATTTTTTGTTTAAATTTAATGAATCGAATAAAAATTGGATTCAAAATTATATAAAATTAAATTTAAATTTTAAGCTTTCAATGAGCTTTCGAGATTTTTACAGCTTTATTTTGAAAAAAGTAGATTTCTTGTTTAAAAATCTGTTATCTGGAAAGAAAATAGATTTTTAGACGTAAAAAATTAAGTTCGAAACTTAGAGCTTTCGTTGCGCTTTTAATTGTTTGGATGAGATTTCTGCGAAAATTCTACATTTTATTTAAATTTAATGAATCAGATAAAAATTCGTTTTCAAATTATATAAAATGACATTTTAATTTTAAGCTTTCAATGAGCTTTCCAGATTTTTAAAGCTTTATTTTAGGAAAATTTCAAATTTCGTTAAAGAATCGTTATTTGGATGGAAAATAGATTTCAAAACGTTAAAAATATGGTTCGAAATATAAAGCTTTCTGGGAGCTTTAAAGTTCTTGCAGAGCTTTCGTACAAGATCTATAGTTTTAATATTTTTCTATTTTTCCTCAACAAATTTATAAACTTTCTGCATCATTACATTCTTTTTGATTCGAAGAAAATTATCGGGAAATCCGGATCAAATGTCGCGATGTCCGATATTCAAATTTCTCGTAGCGAGCCTTTACAAATTTTTGATTTTTCTTAAATAAATTTCAACTTTTCGGAAATATTTAATTTTTATAATTTGACCTAACTGTTGGAGATGTTTACCGCACACCACTGCATAAAATATCATTAACCGGAACACTTAAAATATTACTATGTTTATGTATCAAAATGTTCCTCTCATTCTCCCGGGGACTTTCAACCCAACTCCGGATTCACAATTCATCTTCATCGTTTTATTAACCGGATACGACACGACAAATCCTATTAGAAGGAAAAGAGGAGAAGGAGAGTGGATAAAATTCCACTTTTGAAAATGGATATCGCATTTATAATTTGTGCGGTTTTTGTATTCGATATATTATATTATCCAACAACATAACCAAGGAACAGCCATCCCTCGCTTTCCGCCGGATGTTACGTTCCGCTAAATATGTTACGTCGAAAAACGTTGGATGTCTGTTTAAACAATATCTCAACATATTTCCCCGTATCTTCATTTTATCATCATCCTGCCAGAAAATGGGTACCAAACAAATTTTGAAAATTTATAAACCCATTAACTCATTCAGCTTTTTGGGCTGCCAAAGGAAACAAAAATACAGAAAGGTTTATTTTATACATCCGAACTTAAATATTGGATGAACGAAGTTGGGTATAGTGACGAAATTCTATACCGCACACGGAAGAAGGTTTGGGTTTATGGATTGCAGAGAAAATGGGTAGCGTTTAGATGGAGTAAATGGTATTCATTAATATTAAACAAGAGTTAAAAGTAAATAATATTTTCAAGTCAGAATTTATTATTATGTTATATTAACAAAATATTTTACTTTTTCTAGGAGGAATGTAGGACCCCAACAAGGAAACGTTTTCGTTTTTCATTCCTTTTTATTTTTGTTAAGTATACTGACTCAACTATAGGACAACAAAAAGGGAAAATCGTATTAGTTTTTCCTTATCTTAATAAATCATATTTCATTTTGTGAATGTCTTTAATAGACAGTCTTACTTTAATTATGATGGGTTCCTAGAGCTCTGTTTTCTTGTAGATTATTTTGATAGTACCCGATAATATCAATTTAATTATTTTCTATTTGCTAGAATTAATTGATAATAATATTCTTATATTATACTAGTAATTAGCTAATCTATAAATTTGATTATTTCCGAAAATAAACCGAACCGATCCAAATTTTATTAACTTCATTAAATTTCATTAATCATATAACAAAAAAAATGTCCTTTTTACTACGAACTCCTTTCGTAGATATATTTATAAATTGTCGGACCTAAAATGATCGTCGTTAAAAATGAAACAGCCAAACACGTATACATTAAATAGACTGTAAATTATATGTAATTTGTTTCTTATTATTCACGGAATTGAGGGTTTTTATAGTCGATACATTTTTCCTTGTGCGAATGGGGAGGGAGGACGGTTAATCATTACAAAATAATAATTACTAACAATAAACTATTCGGATGGGGAGACCGGGTGGTATAGGAGGTATATATACCAGAGCTTATTATTTTTGAAATGAAAATTATTAGTTTGTTATTTCAACGTAACCGCGTGAATTTATCCCACAAAATGCCGGGCTAAATGGCGAATAATATCTAAAATATAAAATATACACTTAACCACCAATTTCGACAATTCCCAAATGCAAGTTCTGTTCAGGAAATAAAATGTAACGTTAAACTATCCCCTGTAGCGATTATCTCTTTATTTTAATGGTTTCCCCGTGCCTTAGATACGGGACGATTTTATTCTCCCAAATTCCAACCCTATCTTGAATATAATCTAATTTAATATTACACCTCAAAAAATATCCAATTATGACCACCTTCTCAAATTAAAAATTTATTATACCGGAATTTTTGGGGACCCCAACCAAAAATAATAATGGAGCTTATTTCGAAACGTATCATAAATAATAATAATAAAATTTTCCATTTAACTATCAGTTTTATCTTTTTGGAAACGTAACGTAACATCCCTTCACATATTAATAATTTCCAGGCCGTTACTATAGTCAAGGAAATGAGCTGGCAATGAACATTATAATATGTCTCCTCTACCTAACTAATATAATAAAAAACCGAATATTACTACATTAATTTAACGTAGATGTAGTAATTATTTGATGTTTTTATTAATCCCTAATGTTAGGTGTGTAAATGAATCATTGATATTGAATCGTGGGATTGGGATTTCATCTATCCACCCCATACGGCGGGAATGAGTTGGCCGAAATATAATCACCCCATAACATATCATATAGGGCTAATTATTATATCGTATAAATAGTAATTTTATCTCTGGAGCTTTAAGGGTGGGAAATATTGAACGGTAATATTATAATATTAATAGAATATTAAGAATATCTCTTCTTCCATTCACCCGCTTCCCCAAAATTTACCAATAAACGTCCGGAAAAAATATTAGGAAACTTAAAGCTTTCGCTGCGCTTTTAATAGTTTGGATAAGCTTTCTACGAAAATTCCATAATTCATGTAAATTTAATGAATCGGATAAAAATTTGATTTCAAATTATATAAAATAACATTTTAATTTAATCCAAAAAGCTAAAATTAATTTTGGTTTTGATTTTTATTTGATTTTTTTGAGTCCCCTAGAGTTCTAAATTCAATTTCTTAAAAACATCTAGAGAAATGTATAATAATCTGTATATGAATCGAATTGTAGATCATTTGAGTAGGATCTGTACCAAATTTCAGGACTCTAGCTGCAGAAGTAACGGAGTTTCTAATACCCTCTCTAGCCCCTCTCATTGAGACTCCGTTATCTGCAAAAATCATTAAAAAAAGGTTCGAAATGAATCGGGTTTTCTTAAATAAATTACATTTCCTCTAAAAAATCGGAAGAATTTCTTTAATTTGTAACCAGTAAGTCCCCCGACTACCTTACCCCTCAACACCATATTGAGGGTGTACACCCGAAGAGTGTACCTTCCCCCTCATTGTTAACTTATCCCGACACCATATCACACAAAGTCTAAAGGTATGGAAAGAAGTTTGCAAAGGAAGTCAAAATACGTGGCTATCTAGTGGGGTTTCCCAACCCTGGAGAGTAAATTGTGGTTCCCAGCACTGTTCGGGTTCAAGCGACACTTCCTTCCTCCGAACAACCGCTGTGGTGGTCGCACAACCACCTTCTTTTAGGACGGTTTTCGGGCACCCTGTAAGCGAAAAAAAAATTTGGGTCCCTTGTAAGGGAGACAATTTTTTAGGGTCGAAAAGTTTCTTGGGTCGCCCTGTAAGAGAAAAAGTTTTTTGGGTAACCCTGTAAGAGGACAAAATTTTGTGTCTAAAAGTTTTTTGGGTCACCCTGTAGAAGAAAAAAAATTTTGGTGCGACAGTTTTTTTTTGGGTTACCCTGTAAAAAATGTCCGGGTCCGAGCGACACCTCCTCCCCCTGAACTACCACCGATAGGAAGTCAGTTTTGGGGGTTTGGTGTTTCCCAGCACTGACCCGGTCCCCAGTACTGATTTTTGACAGATGCCCCTTGTCATTCCATACAACATTGCCATACTGGAGGCCATCTTGTGGACGAAAGATTAAAAAAAACGATTTCCGGAAGGGTCGACAAAATTTGTATGAAGGCTACAGCCCGCAGGGAGGGGGTAAGGGGGTGGATTGACCCACCATTGGATTTTCCGATAACCGTACTTAGGTCCCCCTGTTCGACAATTTTTTTTATTTTCCCCCTCCTTCCCCCTCCTTCCCCCTCAAAAAGGGGGGCAAAGTTGAAATTTCAAAAATGGGTGCAAAGGTTGACCCCCCGAAGGAAGGGAGGAGGGGGAAAATGTTGGGCCCAATCGATAGGTCTACCCTAATGGAACATTTGATGGTTCTATGAATTTTTTCTGGGAGCCCTCAAAACCCCCTTTGAAAAGTGTCCATATTAAGCAAGCGCCACCTGGTGGCGAGTAAGTGCAATTTCTCCCCCACTAAAAGTTGGTTCGGACCTTGGGCTAAAATAGTTGGGAACATACTTGGGGTCTAAAGTGAACACCTGACTTAATGGTAGAACAACGAAATTTGGTCTGCACGCAGAGTCGGAAAAAGAGGGTTGAAAAAATACCCCCCATATATCGTAACACTGTCCGACCGCCCCTTCAAGCTGTACGGAGGGGTTAAAGTTGGGCTTGCGACACTTTAAATGTCGCTAGCGGCATGAAAGCGACATGGCCGGATTTTTTACTATCTCCTAAAAGATGCGCCATATCCGATTTACCGGACTAAATGTTTATCCCAATACAATCCAACCCCGGTAGAAGGGTGTGGGGGGATAACGCGCCCAACAAACACCCACCAAGTGTGTTAGCTAGAAGTTCTAACATTACATTCGTAATAATATTGGGGTATATCTCGCAATTTGGTTACCCCTGAGTTCGAATCTCTGGGGAAGCAAACAAAAAATCAATGTTTTCCGTCATCATCTAACCTTCTAGGTATACAAGAAACAATCCAGATGGAAATGTACACCTACGGGAAATCGTGGGTGGAATTAAATTATTCGATTTTTTGCCCCATTTTTGCAAAGGGATTACCAAGGCATGTTTTTTCTCAACTTCGCCCTATAAAATTGAAATTTGGTACATCGGTAGTCCTTATCGCGGGGAAGCATTCCCTGGAATCTTGAACCCAGATCTCCCCGGGAGACGCCTTTTAAAATACGATTATTCGGGTTTTCAACCGAACCGAAAATAGGGTTTCCTGAAAGATCGATCTTTGGTCTATCCGATTAAAAGAATAAGTGTTGGAATTCTTTCCCCTTCCCCTTGAACGAAACAGATTCCCCGGGCTCTGCATGTAAATTATTGAATTTTGACCGAAAATGAGGACCTGTATCTCCAGAATGGATGGACATTCAGAATTTCTCATATAACCATTCGAAAGATTGTTTCTTTGGGAATCATTTCAGGTTATTGTCGGATATTAGTCCTTGGGAGAAATAGGTTTTCTGGGAGGATCTTTAGAAATCTACGAAAATCAGAAATTCAACAACTTCGAAATATAATATCTATGGAACGAAGTGAGATATCAAGATGAGATTCTAGATAATTAAAGATCCATTATATTTCTATCATTGAAAATTAATTTGAATCTGATTCCTTCCGAATTTTACGAGATATCGATTTTAATGTCAACCCTTACATTTGAACTAACTTTTTACTTCCTGGGCTCTAAATTCAGAACGGAGACGTTTTAAAAACAATTGATTCGATAATTGGACTCCACATTGACTCTGTTATCATGAGCCAGATGGCTAATCCCAAAATCCAGAAAAAGTTGTTTTTCGGATTTTTGGAACTTTTTTTCCAGATCTCAGTTCCTGGGTTAGATAGAGCAAAGTGGTTTTCGGCAAAGTGGACAGTTATGTTTTATAAGATATTGACAGATTACAGAGTTCTAAAATTCCTATTATTAACGGAGCTGATTTTTCATTTTGTATCGCTTATATCTCGAGATCTGGTTCCAGAACTATATTTAATCTAAACGGAATATCAATTCTATCGTTAGTATCTGTCGTTTAAGATTATTTTGAGAATATTCAGACGTCGTTTAACCGAAGTAATAAATTTTTTCGAATAGATATATGGGAAGCCATTCATTTTTTTATGTTTTTATATTATCAGGATACTCATTTGCTTGGACAAAGTTTCATTAAATTCTGGTGATTAGTTCCCTAGATATTCAATTGGGAATTTTACGAATCCATGGAAACTTAATATTTTACTGATATCATGAAATTATGAGAAGATTTCTTCATGTTAACCAACTTGCATTAATGTCTGTTTAATATTGTCCAAGATATTCAATTCGAAATTTTATGAATCCATGGAAACCAGTGGATTTGTTACAGATTTCTATATTTATTTTTGTGCCCGCTAGATGGCAAGGATATTGGACAACCAGTACGCATAAAAATAATTGGGAGATATTGGACAACCAGAGGGTATAAATATATCTCATAACTGGCTCAAAACAGTTTTTTCTTCAAAATCCTGAAATTAATTTTGAATTTACCCCATTGTGTTAAAGAAAGAAATTTCAGTCAAATTGAATAGAATTCAATTTGACTAAAAATAAATGGCTTTCAATGAGCTTTCCAGATTTTTGAAGCATTTTTCTCGGAAAATTTCAAATTTCGTTAAAGGATCGTTATATATAACAAACTGGATGCAAAATAGATTTTAAAACGTAAAAAATAAGGTTTGGAAAATTAAGCTCTCTAGAAGCTTTCAGGTTTTTGAAGAGCTTTTGTACGAAATATTTAGTTTCGATATTTTTCTATTTTTTTCTCAACTAATTTATAAACTTTCTGCATCATTACATTTTTCTGGATTCGAAGAAAATTATCGGGAAATCCGGATCAAATGTCGCGATGTTCGATATTCAAATTTCTTGGCGCAAGCCTTTATAAATTTTTTATGTCTCTTTTAGATAAATTCTACTTTTTCGAAATATCTAATTTTTGTAGTTTTACCTAACTGTCAAAGCAACTTTCTGCATTTATGCGAAAAAATATGGGGTAAATTTAGAATTTAGAATTTTCTTAAAAAAGGAGGATTTTTAATCTCTCAGCGACGGACGTGAAGCACGGTTTGAATATAAATAAAAATATATTATATTTCTATCAATATTTATATAAGAATTTGAGGTAAATTTGGAAGACATTAGCTGCTATTTTGGATTCGAAAATTAATAGATATTAATTAGCAATAAAATTCGGTTTAACGGTGGAAGGGAAGTTTCATAAAAATCGAAGAAATTTATAAAATCTGAAAAAATGCTAAAATTCAAATTAAAAAAAAAAAAAAAATCTGAAAATGTCGGGAAACTCGCAAAATTTTATGAAAACTCAATATTTGAATATTTCATGAAATTTAGGAAATTTCGTAAAATTTGGAAACTTCCGAACAAATCGGAAATTTTTATAAAAATCCAAAAAGTTTAAAATCCATCAAATTATTAAAATATCAGGCTAAATCAGATTGTTACTAGATATCTGATTTTCATAATTCTCAAATTATCAATCGATCGCATCGATCTGAAATTGTTGACTTTCATAATGTTGACCGATTCCCATTAATATTTCAATTTTTTATAGAAAATGTTTTTTAATCCAATCTTCCGAGTCTTTTATTAAATATTTTCAATTCGCGAGGTCTCTTTAAGAACCCAAAGTCGTAGGAAGTTAGTAATAAAAGAAGGATGTCTGGTCTTCACGTATTTATTTTGGGCGATAATATCCAATTTTGGTTTTAACTAAATCAAATTCGAAAAAACCAATTTGTGGTGATACAATAAATTCTAAAATTTCGCAACAATTTGCCAATTTTATTTTGGAAATATATGAAAGAAATATCTGAAAATTTTAATTGAAAAATTTTGTAAAATCCGAGCAAATTTAAAATTTTAAAATCGGATTTTAAAAAATCAGTCTCAAATTAAATTCAATCAGGTTTCAATATCCGGCGCACTTTAGGCACTACTTGCCTACATGATCCACAAAAATATCTGTGGTTCTGATCAATAAGTTGGAAAGGTAGTTAGTTCTTTCTTAGAACTTATAATGGGTTGGGAAAGCTCTTCACCAGAACTTCATATTTCATTTCATTTCAATGAATCCGATAAAAATTACATTCCAAAATGTATGAAATGAAATTCTTATTTTAAGCTTTCAATGAGCTTTCTAGATTTTTGTACATTTCTTTTGGGAAAATTTCAAATTTTATTAAAGAATTATAATCTAGATGGAAAATAGATCTAAAATCGTTAAAAATTTGGTCCGGAGCTTAAAGCTTTCTTAGAACTTGAAATGGGTTAGGAAAGCTTTTCACGAGAACTTCATATTTCATTTAAATTTAATGAATCTGATAAAAATTAGATTCCAAGATACATGAAATGAAATTTTTATTTTAAGCTTTCGATGAGCTTTCTAGACTTTTGTAGTCTTTTTAGGAAAATTTGAAATTTCATTAAAAAATCATAATCTAGATGGAAAATAGATCTGAAGTCGTTTAAAATTTGGTTCGGAGCTTAAAGCTTTCTTTGAACTTGAATGGGTAGGGAAAGCTTGAGAAGAACATTTGATTGTAGGAAATTGTCGGGGATATTTTTAACTGGAATTGAAATTTTTATTGGGTAAAATTATGACCCAAATGTTTTTTAATAAAATTTCCATGAATGGAATATTTTGAGTGAAATTACTTGCATGGCATTTAGTTTCCTCTTCACTTAGATATATACATTTTTTTGAATGAAATTATTTGGATTGAGTAAAAATTTTTGGATTGAGTGAAATTCCTTGAATTGAGTGAAATTTCTTAAATTGAGTAAAATTTCTTGAACTGACTGAAATTTCTGAAATTGAGTGAAATTTCTTGAGTGAAATTTCTTGACTGAATTATTTGTTATGGAAAAGATTTTTTTCAAAATGTATAATGTATAATTTAATTTAAATTTTATTGTTTTTCGCTCGATGATCTTGAGAAGATCATCACAATATTTTGGCAAGCAAGACTCAGGATCGGGGCCGGTCGGAAGTTACTGGGAAACAATTTTTCTAACTTTAGGTGAAAGTCAATAAAAAAACAACAAATAAAAATGTATCAATTTGGTCGATAATAAATTTCAATTTCAGGACAGGTTCATTCCTTGTGGGGTAAATTGATGTAATTTGTCTACTATATCATCAACACCTGATAAAAATTGATTAAATAATTCTGGAGTAAATCAATAAAAATTTAGGAATGAATTCGAAGAATTCTAAATTCTTAAAAATAGAATAATTTCTTCAAAAAATATTTTAGCCAATTTTCTGCTGAGATAATTACGATAATTGAACCCCTTAAGTAAGACCCTTACTTATTAATCCCGATTCTTGGACAGAATAAATTGTAAATGACGGTGGGATGTTTTTTTTTTATTAAAACCTTGTTCAAGAATATTTTTTCGGATTTATTTATGATATTTTTTTCATAATTTTATCAGTCAAAAATTTGTCGATAAAATGTGTATAGATAATTTTTATTTATAATTTCATTCATAAATATTGATGACCTCATAGTGGCAGTTCAATCATTTCGCCCACAATGATTAAAAAATGGTGTTCAATTCCTTAAACCGGGATGCTCAGCGCCAAACACCAAGGGTATTTGGGAAACTCTTTGTATAATATTTTAAATTGGGATATTTTTTAAAATAAGAAAATTATTTTAAATGAATTTTTGGGATAAATTGAATTTAGAAATCCAGAACGGTATATAAGTTTCATTAGAACTCAATACAAATTTGACTCATTTATGAGATGGAAAATATAAATAAATTTCTGGAAGAGGCCGGAAGGGGTTCTACCCCAATAATTGATATACCCAGAATCTAATAACTTTTTACCACAATAAACTATTTTTCCTTTTCTTCGAAATACTCATAAATCCACCCTCACCGGTCGTTGGTGTTGGATAAAAATCCACAACAGATTCAAGCCCGATTACAAAAGCACATAACGACATTGCTGTCGGTACAGAAATTTACAATATAAAAAAAAATTGTATAGGTTTTGCTTAATACATTATTTTCTGCCTTGAATTTTGCCCGGGTGAAAGGGTTTTTTCTTTTTTTTTTTTTAAAGCGGAACACTACATCCCTCCCCCTATAATGAAAAAAAAAATTACTGCGATCCTTTCATGAAGGTTGTTTTAATTTATCAAACCGAGGGAAAATCAGGAAAGAAAATATAATCAGGAAACATCGGGGTGTTTGTTTGGGAAAGGGTTTCCAACACTGATATAATAGAGGAAAAGCGGTAAAAAAGCGGAAAATGAACACATATGTGGTGTGTATCAGTGGATTGGGAGAAATCAAACCCACGTCCATTATATAAAATTTTTTTAATCCCGCAAACAACAACAATTGGTTCCAATTGAGTATGAAGAAGTAAAAAAAAATTGGAAACATTAAAGGTTGTTTAGGGGTTGTTGGTTGGTTTTTTTTTTTTCATTCACTCAATTCTGTTGTTCACTTTTAACAACACCCAGTCCACCAAATCCTTTTCAATATCAGTATCAGGTGTACTAATATATACACAATTTTTTTTTCTCGATGTCTTTGTCAATTTTTCATTTTTCTTGAACAACCATTTCCTGCATTATATTAAACTGATTTTAACCCTTTAAAGTTCAAGGTCAATATGTTTTTTTTTTCGTCGACATTCTGACAAATTACAAATAATTTGTCTTAATGAAAAGCTTTTCTACAACCAAACGGAACAAAAAAAAATCCTTTTGTAACAAGAAAAAAGCTATTCATTTCGGGAGATTTTAATACAATGGAAAGAAAAAATGGGATAAAAGCGTTAAAATTGATTTATATATTAATTTTTTTCGCACAACTTTTTGCAGAATTAACTCGTCGTATATAATCCTTTTTAACATAAAATATGGGAAAAGACATAATATTTAAAAATGACAGTAAATAAATAATTTCCATTCCGAAAATATCAATGGGGGTTGTTTGGGAACAAACATAACGTTCGTCTGAATTTATATATGAAATTAAATGCATATAATTGAATGGAGGAAAGGTATAATTGAATGTCAAGTTAGTGAAACCAATAAATAAAAAATTACGAAATAAATGTTTAATAAATAATAATAATAATTCTGAATCATTAAAACGAGTCAGAAAACTATTCAACCCCAATTTTTTTCCAGGATTCATAAAAAATAATCTATTAGGTATAGGACGACACAAATTGTCCTTATTATTATATTTCTACGTTGCGTTACATGAAATTATATTATCATTTCATTTTCTATACTTAAGCCTTCGTTTTTACCCATATTTTTTCAGAAATAGATAAATCGAGTGTAAGGGTAGGTACAAAAAAAACTGTCACGGATGTCGGTTTAACCCCAATTCGAAATTGTGTAAAGAGAATTCTATTGTGGTGGGAATGTTACAATTTAATCAAATAAAACTATAATTTAATTTATTATTATCGATCTACTGTATTCTATCTAATTTATGAATATTAAATAAAGCTTGGTGTTGGTTTATGATTTTTGGGGGCCATAAAAGGGTTAAATTTTATGTAGAAAAAAATTAACTTATTTAAATTTATTGAATGTTCCGCATTACATTTCTCGACTGTAATTATCGGGAAATGTCAGGAGAAATTCTTAAAATTAGCGAAACTTTCGTTGAGCTTTAAATTTATGCAGAGCTTTTGTCCGAAAATTTTGTGTTTCTACCCAATTAATTTATTTGAATGGAAAATAGGTGTCAATACGATAAAAATTATGTCCCAAACCCGATGTATTCTTTGAGCTTTTAAGCTCTTATTGAGCTTTGGTAGGAAAATTTCAGATTTGATTAATATATATTAATTCGTAAAGGAATTAGATTTGAAAATGTATAAAATTGTATTTAAAATTTAAAGCTTTAAATTTATGCAGAGCTTTTGTTGGACAATTTTTAGTTTCATTGCAGTTAAATTATTTGGATGAAAAATATGTGTCAATACGGAAAAAATGTTGTCCCAAACCCAAAGTATTCTTTGAGCTTTTAAGCTTTTATTGAGCTTTTGTAGAAAAATTTCATATTTGATTAATATTAATTAATTAGGGAAGGAATTAGATTTGAAAGCGTAAAGAATTGTAATCAAACCTTAAAGCTTTCGTAAAGCTCTTATGTTTGTGCGGAGCTTTTATCGTAACATTTTGAGTTTCGTTGCTGTTTAATTATTTCCATCAAAAGTAGGTTTCAATACAAACAAAACTACATCCTAAAGTTGAAGCTTTCTTTAAGCTTTAAAAGCTTTTACAGAGCTTTTTTAGAAATGATTAAAATTTGATTAAGATTTATCTATTCCGATTAAAATAAAATTTTTAAAAGTATAAAATTGTATTCAAAGCTTTAAGCTTAACTATAGATTTTTAAATTTGAGCGTTCGTATAAACTGGATTGAAAATGAATAAAATTAGCCGTTCAACATAGCGAGGAACGTTCATTGATTTTTTAAAAATCGATTTTAGGATACAGTTGAAAAATTTAACGTAGGAAACAACCCCTTAATATTTAAGCACTGCTTACCTATCCGGTAAGCACCCACAAAATTTTGGGAATTAATTTTATCAATTTTGTGGAAGTAAATTTTCAGTAAAAATCAATCAATTTCTTGATTTCTTTTTAATCATAATTTGAAATCTAAATTTTTCATTAACAAAATTTCGTTCGATTTGCCTGAAATTAATTTTCCTGAGTACTTCATGACCGAAACTAATTTCAGGATTATCGGAAAAAAAATTTTTTTCTTAGCCAATTGTGATCTTGGGAAAATTGTTCATTTTCTTGTATGTTCATCGATCAATTTCTTAGCGTTTTCATTTTTTCAACAGTCGTATTTTAAATCAATTTTTGATTATGAAAAAATTACCCGGACAAATTTTGAATTTTCAAATTTCATTAAAAATTCATTTAAGGGAATGATTTATAGAATTATCTAAGAAGTTATATTTTTAAAATTACGGCAAAAAGCGATTTTTAGAAAATCTACCATTTTGCTTGTAATTTCCATTTCATTTTGGGTCGTTCAGATGAAAAACGAAATTTCCCGATAATTTTCTTCGGGACATGGAAAATCTAATTACGCAGAACTAATTTCAAAAAAATTTTGAACAAACTAAATTCTCAAAATTTAAATGAAAGAGGAACCTCCCTGGTTGGGAAATAAAATATAAAATTGGTACGTTATGGGGGTAAGAGATCCGGACTCTTTACAAGAAATGACTAAATTCGATGAAAATCTAAAAATTGGTTAAAATTTGGTGATAGGCGAACATTTTTTGGAAAATCAAAATTTTATTAAAATCCGAAAATTATAAAAATCATAAAATTTCATGCGAATCGATAAATTTAATAAATATTGGAAAATTCGAATCAAAAAGATGAACATTTTTGTCTTAATTTTTTGATTAAGACAATTTCCCCCAATTTGGCTAAACCAATTTTTCCTGAACAACTGATTGGCTAAAAATTAAAAACCAATTTCAGGGTTTGGAGTTAAAAATTTATTTCAGCCAATTACGAGCTTCGCTTTAAAAATATGATCATTTTCCGGTAAATCTCTTTGTAAATCGCGAGTTCAATTTTAAATTAAAAATTTTATTAAGAAAATTTCGTCCAAATTAACTGAACCGATTTTTTTCTGAACATCTGATGGGCTAAATTGAAAATTAATTTCGAAGTTTCGAGATAAAAAATATTCTGAGCCAATTGTGAGCTTTGGTTCGGAAAATTGATTATTTCCCGGTACTGAAGAGGTTAACATCATCTGTGGGATCGTATGAGTTCATTAAATATCTCCTCTCGATTATTAGCGAAAAATCGAAGAAATGGCAAGTTAATAATTCAATTATGCAGAACTATTCACAAAAAAATTTTTAACAAACTAAATTCTCAAAATTTTATAAAAATTAACCTGCGAATTTTGGTGAAATTTTAATTGGACGAAATTATTTAATTGTCATTTTCCCAAAAAATCTACTATAATTTCCCGGAAAATTTTAAATTTCAAAATTTCAATTCAAATTTATTTAACGGATAGTTTAATAGATCTAATCATATATAAACCTTAAGGGGTTATCTAAAATGTTATATTTTTAATATAACGTTAAAAATCGTCAATCAACATTCGGTTGATTATTTCCCTATATCCTCCAATCTACATCCCCAATTATTTTGCTCGATTAAAAAGCAACCCCAAAAAGGATAACGGTGTATAATACCTTGTAATAAGATTATCTATACTCCGATCCGATTGACTTTTTGACGTTCAATACGGACAACAAATATAGGGGCTTATTTTAAGTGCATAACAAGGTACTAGAACTTCATGCATATTTTTTTCTTTCTCGTCATTGAAATCCCTCCCACCAACTTTTTGATATTCAATACGCCACTCATCATATTTACACCCGTTATCCCTGTAATCCATCGTTACAAACCATCAACCGAATTTAACCCTTCGAGTGCGGGCTGGTTATATTAATGGATAAATATAGACATAAAATGATAGTGACTGAATGAATCGGGGGGGAAACTAAACATATTATTTAATATAGGTAAAAAAACCCATAAACAGTTTATTGAGTATCGTCATTAAATTCGAACAAACCTCAAACTACCCCCAGAGCGGATCCGATATTTGAAAACCAGGGGGTTTGGGTCGACTGAGGTGGGGAAAAAATAATAAAACATACACAAGTCGTAAAAAATATTCCATTCAAATTCAAGGGATTAAAAATGTGCGTGAAGGTTTATGGGGGGGACAGAAAAAGAGAAATAAAAGTTGGGGTTAGCCCATCCCTTTCGGATCATATACGCTATACAAAACAACCACACGCTTTTAATATTACACAAAAACTATGAATATTAACTGGTGCGTGTCGAACATGTAATATTTGCAGTCACAACACGGTCTTTATATACAAATCTCCCAACCCCCACCATTTGTTAATTCACCCCATTCTATGTGAGGCGGTGTTTTTTTTAATAAAAGGTAAAACGTCAACCGTCAGAAGAATAGGGTTAGAAAAAAGGGTGTTAACCGACCGGTATACTGGTTTTTTTTAGTTAACATTCTAACATCCAGATATTTCTTCGGTATACCGATCGGTACCCCTAAGCCACCCACCTATTTCGATTTTTATGAACATGATTATTCACAATAACCAACCGAACCACCCTTGTAATAAAAAAAAAAACCTATACATCCACTAGAAAAATATAAAATGGGATGGTAAAGGGTTAAGAGGTTAAAGGTTTATTGCAACCCTTATATGGTGTATTATGAAATCTCGTTTGATTCTTTTCTGAGAACCACCATTGTAGATATGGATTATGGACGCTTTTCTCTTACTCCACATTCCGATGGTCGTTTCATTCTTATTTCAACGTAGATTGCATGTTAAGTACCTAGCCCCCAGTACAATAAAGGTCAATGCATTATTATTGTTAATGTCGTTTTATTTTCTACCTATAATGTCCTTAAGGTGTGGTGTGTGTGTGTTTATAAATGTGGAACAATTTCCATCTTTTGATTTTTCCATTCCTTTTCTTGTCGGTCCTTAATTCTTTTAAATATTGTATACAAGTCAGGAGGGAAATCCTTATTAAGACGTGTTGAGGCAGGTTGTTTAAAATTGCACCAAACGATTATTATGGATGAATGCGTTATATGGTCTGGTGGATATCAGATAAGAATTTTTGACGAGTTGGTTATATTAAACCGTAATGAACATGAGGGATTGTTGGCGGATACCAGTCAGGATACCATTAATAGGAAATGAGACCACATGGGAATAAAAATCCTAATCTCAGGATGACCGTATCCTATCTGTTTGATTTTGATCTTAAATGAAAGAGGAACCTCCCTAGTTGGGAAATGAAATATAAAATTGGTACGTTCTGGGGGTAAGAGGTCCGGTTCTGTTCTGTTATGTTATGGGAACAAAATTCTTTATCTCAATATGCCCTCAACCAATCTACAAGAAATGACTAAATTTGATGAAAATCTAAAAATTGGTTAAAATTTGACGATAGGCGAACATTTTTTGGAAAATCACAATTTTATTAAAATCCGAAAATTTTAAAAATCATAAAATTTCATGCGAATCGATAAATTTACTAAATATTGGAAAATTCGAAGCAAAAAGATGAACAATTTTATCTTAATTTTTTTATTAAGAAAATTACGCCCAATTTGGCTGATCTGATTTTTTTTCGAAAGCTGATTAGCTAAATTAAAAACCAATTGCAAGGTTTCGAGATAAAAAATTATTTGAGTCAATAACGAGCTTCACTTTGAAAAATTTATTATATTCCGGTACACCTCTTTATAAATTGTGAGGTCAATTTATAAATTCAAAATTTTATTAAGAAAATTTAGCCGGAATTGGGTAAACCGATTTTTTCTGGACAACTGACTAGCTAAATCAAAAACTAATTTTAGGATTTCAAGGTAAAAATTGAAGTCAACCAATTACGGGCTCCGGCTTGGAAAATTTATTATTTAGAGATATTATGTCTTTGTAAATTACGAGTTCAATTTTAAATTAAAAATTTTATAAAGAAAATTTCGTCCAATTTGACTGAACCGATTTTTTTCTGAACATCTGATTGGCTAAATTGAAAATTAATTTCAAAATTTCGAAATAAAAAATAATCTGAGCCAATTGTGAGCTTTGGTTCGGAAAATTTATTATTTCCCGGTACTGAAGAGGTTAACATCATCTGTGGAATCGTATGAGTTCATTAAATATCTCTTTCGATTATTAGCGAAAAATCGAAGAAATGGCAAGTTAATAATTGAATAATTATTTTTCAATTAAAATATTTACTAAAAGCACATTTAAAAGCTCAATTTAATTTAAAAGCTTTCACTCTCTTTATTAAAAGATCATATGACGTCCATCAATTTTTATAGAATTTTTCTGACAATCTCGTGGGAAACTTAAATTTCCGGGGAATTTTATTGCGTAATCAGTAAATCTAATTATGAGAAATGAAAGCTAACTGTACAGTAAAGAAACTGTAAAGCAATCTTTCTTTGAAAATTAATCCCCTGATTTTATAAGGGATGATATAATGGTACACAAGAAGAATGGTTACTTTTCCGGAATATTTTAAAATTTAAACGAATTGGATTCAAATAGTGGGTCCCTTTGGTGAACTATCCATATCATAAAATCTAGGGGTCTTCTCACAGCTCATATTTTCAAAATCCCGTCAAAAAATGGGTCCGATTTGATAATTTTTTTAATTTTTTTTTTTGCCGGAAAATCGAAAAATTTAAATATGAGAAATTAAACCTAAGAATACAGTGAAGAGATTGTAAAAGAAATTTTTTGAAAAAGTTGACTCCTTGATTTTAGTAGCGTCGGTGCAGGTCGTAGATTGAGAACAAAAGCTTTAAAAGCTTAATATTCTAAAAGGTCAGAGAGAGTCGGGAAACGGTAGGAACATATCGATAATCAAACGGGCTATGAATGAAATTTTAATTTTAAGCTCCCAATGAGCTTTCGAGATTTTTAAAGCTTTATTTAGGAAAAGTTGAAATTTTGTTAAAGGATCGTTATTTGGATAGAAATGCGATTTTTAACAGAAAAATATAACTTCGAAACTTAGAGCTTTCGTTGCGCTTTTAATAGTTTGGATAAGCTTTCTGCAAAAATTCCATATTTCATTTATATTTAATGAATAGGATAAAAATTTAATTCCAAAATATAATATAAAATGACATTTTAATTCCAAGCTTACAATGAGCTTACGAGATTTTTGAAGTTTTCTTATCGGAAAAATTGAAATTTCGTTAAAAGATCGTTATTTGAGAAATAGATTTTTAACCGTAAAATACTGAGCTCGAGACTTAGAGCTTTCGTTGCGCTTTTAATAGTTTGGATAAGCTTTCTGCAAAAATTCCATATTTCATATAAATTTAATGAATCTGATAAAAATTCGATTCCAAATTATATAAAATGGCATTTTAAGTTTAAGCTTTCAATGAGCTTTCGAGATTTTTAAAGATTTATTTTGGAAAAAGTTGAAATTTCGTTAAAAGATCGTTATCTGAGTAAAAAATAGATTTTTAACCGTAAAATACTGAGCTCGAGACTTAGAGCTTTCGTTGCGCTTTTAATACTTTGGATAAGCTTTCTGCAAAAATTCCGTATTTCATTTAAATTTAATGAATCTGATAAAAATTCGATTCCAAATTATAATAAATCGCATTCTAAGTTTAAGCTTTCAATGAGCTTTCGAGATTGTTCAAGCTTTTTTTTAGGGAAAATTTAAAATTTCGTTAAAGAATCGTTATTTTGACAGAAAATAGATTTTAAACGTAAAAAATATGGCCAGTTCAGAAAATTAAGCTCTCGGGGAGCTTTCAAGTTTTAACAGAGCTTTTGTACGAAAAGTTCAGTTTTGATATTTTTATTTTTTTCCTCAAATAATTCATAAACTTTCTGCATCATTACATTTTCTTGGATCCGAAGAAAATTATCGAGGAATCGGTTTGAGACAAATTCACCCATCTTGATGGAGGAACGTGTTTTTAAAGTTGAACAGTAGTTGACTTTATCCCAACTTATATGTTAATTTTGAATACATCTCCATCTAAGGTCAATTTTTATGCATGCATTTTCTGCAATTACCTTTAATTGCATTTAGTTAAAACTAAAGTTTTTATAAATTGCTTTATACTTTTTTATAAAAGATTTCTCTACAAGATTGACTATAATCTTCTAATCTACAAATTACAGGCAATTAACCTATTTTGTACGTTGATGATTTCTTAATGGGATTGAACATTTGTTTGAGAGAATGGGAAGTTGATTGAAGAAAGTGGACGAAACTTAATGATTATTGGTCAATATCCATTACGGCTGTTACAAATTGTTCCGTTTATTTCCTGTAATTCAGAATTTCATAATTTCCGATGGAAATGAATTAGAGGCTAAAAGGTACCAATAAATCGCGCATCAATGTAATATTTTTTCGGGGTCTCAGGTATATTAAATTAGTTTTTAATGGAACTAAAATTAGAATTAAATTGAAACAATTATTATTTAAGGTTGAAGGGAAATTTTTTAGTTTCCTTTTTTTTCCTCCGATTTTTTTCTCCATTTTCCCGGCTCATTTTTCGCGGTATTTATATTATTTTTTTTCATGCCTGAAGCCATTGGCCCCATATTGTGCAAATTAACCCGAATATGTTTTATATAAATATAAGTTTTTATTTTATATTCATTAGATGAAATAACAGAAAAGAAAATGGAATATAATTTCCTTCTAACAACATTATAATTAATATTTTTTGAATGAATACGATTTTCCTTTTATTCTGTTGGATATGTTGAAGGTCTAACAGAGTTTTAAAACCTTATCTGTCAAATTTACGTCGAAATTTTATATAATACTTAAAACTGACAGTTAAATCAGTTTTTGTTACAGACTTGCTACAAAAAGAACTTAAATTCAATAAAATGGGTGATGGAGGATGGAAAAAGGTTTTTCGTCTCTATCCAGGAAATTCCATATTTTCTGAATTAGACCGACATACGGAAATTCCTATTTTTATTTTTCCATATTTTTGTACGTTGGCATAATGATAATTAATTCCTTATAAATATTATTTAATAATGATATGTGTCTTTGGATATTAATTCCGGTTTTTTTTTGTTTTAGGGAAGTATTATAATTTAGGTGCGGTAATTATCACCCGAAAGGAATGCTTTTTTATTTTATTTTCGCTATTAATCAGACTTATTTATGGGGAAATTGGTAGCTGGGTGATATTGAGGATATAGAATATTAAATATAAAAAAAGGACACTTAAGATTAAATAAGTTAGGTTCCAAAATAATTTCTGGAAACTATAACAGTTGAAAAGCTCTTTGGAAAATTAAAATCTCTACAAAAGCTTTAATGAATTGAATTGAATTGATGGCAAATTATCATGAAGGCATTCATTGTCTTTGTTTGCCCTTTCTTGACAAACTCATCTATCATCTATAGCTCAATGAGCTTTCGAGATTTTTGAAGCATTCCCTTTTGGGAAGAACTTGAAATATCGTTAAAGAAGCGATATCTGGATAGAAAATAGATTTTAAAACATAAAAAATTAAGTTCGAGCTTTTTTTGAGCTTAAAAAAACTTAGAGCTTTTTTTATTTCATCGAAATTTAATGAATCGAATAAAAATTAGATTCCAAATAAAATAAAATGAAATTTTAATTTTAAGCTCCCAATAAGCTTTCGAGATTTTTGAAGCTTCTGGTTTTAAAAAGTTGAAATTTTGTTAAAATATCGTTATCTGAATAAAAAATAGATTTTTAACCGTAAAAGAACGAGTTCGAGACTTAGAGCTTTCGTTGCGCTTTTAATACTTTGGATAAGCTTTCTGCGAAAATTCCGTATTTCATTTAAATTTAATGAATCTGATAAAAATTCGATTCCAAATTATATAAAATGGCATTTTAAGTTTAAGCTTTCAATGAGCTTTCGAGATTGTTGAAGCTTTTTTGGGAAAATTTTAAATTTCGTTAAAGAACCGTTATTTGGATAGAAAATAGATTTTAAAACGTAAAAAATATGATTCGGAAAATAAAGCTTTCTGGGAGCTTTTATGTTTTTGCAGAGCTTTTGCACGAAAAGTTTAGTTTTGATATTTTTGTATTTTTTCCCAAATAATTTATAAACTTTCTGCATTATAACATTTTCTTGGATCCAAAGAAAATTTTCGGGAAATCGGGATCAAATGTCGCGATGCCCGATATTCATATTTCTCGGAATTTTCTTAGATAAATTTCATCTCAATTATTTTTCACCCATCTTTCAATCTGTTCCTGAACTATTTTTTGCTGAATAATTGACTCTTTAATTGATTGATTTAATTGACTCTTCTTTAATTCTTCTAATTTTTTCTAACGATTTTCCTTCTAACATTCCATAATTACAACGAATTACAAAAAAAATAAAAATCGAAATGAACGGTCCCATTCATTGATTGGTCTTGGAAAATATCTTCATTGTTTTCAATTTACATAATTTAATTATGCATTTCATATTTCGCATTACGAAATGCAGGTCAGTCACCAGGTCATTAAACTAAATATTTTCTTGAAGATTTTTATATTCGGATTAGAATGGAAGCGATCTTGCGATATCTTTGATTATTATTCGGTATTGGAATCAGAAGCGAATCGATTGAATAGTAAATCTCTTTTGAAATTATTGATTAAGGAAAAATGGAGAAAAAAACACCCTTGGGTTGTTACACAATGTTCATTACATCGGATGCATTGTAATCGAAATTTTTCTGTTAGATGTTTACTGCATGGTCTAGTTGGGATCAAAGTGTTGTTATCGTGAATAACATTAAATATCCAAATAATAAAAATTTCCCGAATCTACATTTTTCTCCACTGCATTCTTCGTCAATTTCGATAAAAAGTTATTAGCGCTGAGATTTTGTTAGCAAAATTTCTTGAAAAAATTAACCAATTACGACACTTATTTTATTTTGGCTAAAAATGCTTCGATTTTATAGAATTTTTGCTGACAGTGTAGTGAAAAATTCTAATTTCCCGATAATTCTATTAAGTATTCTGACTATTGCGAAATTAAACGTTAGGATTTAGGGAGGAAATTGTAGAGAATTTTTAAAAATTTTTAAATTCATTTAAATGGTATAAATTCATGAAAACCGAAACATCCAAGAAAAATACCGATTTCCTGCTGTTTTTGTTAATATATATCGACTCACTTAAAATCAGGGGGTTAATTTTTTTGAAAAGTTTGTTCGACAATCTCCCTAATAGGCCTTATGATTTCATTTTTTATAATCGTACTTTCCGATTCCTTAAGAACAATTCACGGAAATTTTATATTTCCAAAAGAATGTCAGAGAAATTCTATTAAATCACCAAATTTTTTACCCAAAATGAAATAAATACAACGGATCGTTGTTTGAAAACAGTTTCTTAATAAAATCATTTCGAAAATAACTTAACAAAAATTTAACAACAATTTGGTAGGAGAGCTCTACACCATTTCACGTCATGACGTCACAAATTTGACAGCTGGCTTCACAGTTGCAAGTATGACTTTGACAGTTGAGAGTATGACGTTGACATCTAACTTTGACAGTTATGACAGCTTTTACATTATAAATTTGACAGTTATGAGCTTAAATTTTATAGTAGAGTTTAAAATGGTTGCCGGTATGAAAAATGAAATACTTACTGCCAGCCATTTTGAACTCTCTCCTGTAAAATTTAAGCTCTCCGTCAAAGTTGACATAACTGTCAACTTCATAATGTCAAAGTTGTCATAACTATCATAGTCATACTCACATATGTCAAAGTCATACTTGCAACTGTCAAAGTTGTGACGCCATGACATAAAATGATGCAGAACTCTCCTAGTTTATCAAAACTCTTGGTACCAAAAGAAGCTACTTTTGGTTTAGAAATTTAATGGAAAAAAATTCTTAGAATTTTTTTGAAATTACTTAGACCAAAAATCGGTAAAATTTATTGGTCAATTGGTGGAAAAATATTTCTTTAAGGGGATGTTCTCCTTATATACTGATTCTCATATGTATTTTCTACATGTAAAAATTCATTAGAAATTATGATATAATTTGATGAAAAAAAAAATCTCTCGAAGCAACCTAATTGTTTTTTAATTTATTTTACTACTTGGAACGTCCTTCTTTCAATCAGGATCAATTTTGAAAAATCCGGGACATCCGATTTTGAGATAGGAGATGCATTTATTATATGTTGCTTTTTATATGTTAAATTCTTCATATAAAAATGCATTGGAAAACGTGATAATTTAATTTGGTGGAAAAAAAATATGTCTCTCTAAGGAACATAATTATTTAATAATTTATTTCACTACATGGAAGATTCTTCTATCAACCAGCATCAATTTGAAAATATCAGGGGCATTCAGATAATAACTAAAATATTTGAAAAATTTGTCCCAATAAATAAATAAATAAAATCAAGAATATATCTGGAAATTTCTAGTAAATTGTCGACAATATTTTCCTAACAAATTAAATTTTATTTCGAAATTACCGAACATTCTTATTAATTTTCGAATTTGGTAAATTTGGGAATTCTTTTGAAAAATTACAGATTATTTTTATAAAATTCATTACAAAACCTAGTTTTTAAAAATATCCCGTTAATTTTCAAAATTATTTGAGTTTCTAATAAACATATTTGAAAATTTTTGTATTTTTGGTATCTTTCTAATCTATTATTTCCTACAAGGGATAGGAAGCATTTAGACTTAGAAGGGTAAAATAGAAATATTTTGAGTTAAGACAGTGACTATCTGCTATCAAAACTTGATTGTTTTCACGACCGAGTTGAAGTCGTGGAGTTGGATTTGCAGTTTTACATTTTTTAAATCAGTTCAGTTTTTAAGGATTTTTTTCAAATGTAAAATCCAGGTTAATTGATTTAAATTATAATTTCTTCATATTAATTAAGAAGAGGACTAGGAAGACTATATGCCAAAACAGTGGTACAAAATCCCTTCGAACATTAATTTTGGACAAAATTCTGTGTTGGATCTTCTCGAATTTACTTTCAATAATTTGTATATGCTCTAAGAACGTTCGTTATAAATCAATTCCTAATTTCACCACATTTCTTTGAAAAATATGATTCTTCCTTGAAATTTCAATGAAAATTCCTTACATATGACTACCCCCCGGATATATTCATAATTTTCCCTTTATAAATAAATTTCCACAATCTAAGCGAAAAAAAAAACGGGAATCATCCTTAAAACGGTATTTATATGGTGTAGGTAGTACTTATGAGCACCACATATCTCCCCCGTTAAGAAAAAAAAAACGATGGGAAACCGTAAAGTGGTTCGAAAATATGGTAAAATTTCATTTAATAGATTTAACGACTCCCCAGGAAAATTCATCCACCTCCCCTCCCTCGAAATGGAAGAAAATCTATATATCGACGGTGTATATAGCTAAAAGAGTGATATTTTACAACCATTTAAAAAATCCTAATGGTTTATTATTCAAATTTACCCACACAGTGAATAATATTCTAAAACACCACCCACGAAAAGGAAAGACCCACCCTAACCCATCACCAAAAAAAAAATGGAAAAAAAATATGTTGGTGGTAAATACATCAAAACATCATGTTATATAATAAATAAGCTTGATTTATTGATTTACCCATCCAATAATAAATTTGGTAACGATTCAATCGACATTTCTTTTTCATTGAAACTTTTGAAACTTTCAGGGTCGTGTTAGGCTAATGAGTAACATTGTCGAAAACTATAGAATCGTTAAGAGAAAATTTTCTTCATCTACGAGATATGACACAAGTAGATTCATACGACAATATATGTACAAGTTTTTCCTTAAAAGGTTGAGGGGTTGTTTAAATATTGGCAGCAAATATATGCCAAAAAAAAATAAATCTACCCCTAAATTATTCGAAACAGCGAAAAAAAAATATAAATTGTCTGTATATAGTAATAAATAATCATCCCATCGAACCGCAAAAAATAAATTGGGCGTAATGAAATGATAAGTAATTGGATGGTAATTTTTTGAAGCGTTTTCCTTCAATTTTTTTTTTTTGTACAATTTCCTGCGTAAAAATTTGTTGAAAATTTATTGAAATTTTCGAAGGGTGTTATTTTTATTATTTTTATTGTTTGAAAATCTAGTAAATATCGTTTAAAATTATCATTTTACATTTACCGTTCCCCTATAAAATCCATTGTTTCTTTTTTTTTATTTGGATTTGATGAGAAGTAATAATTCATCCATCCATTCAACAATATTCATTTATTTTTAACGCACAAAAAAGCTCATTAAAAATATTAAAATTATTATTATTATTACAACTATAAATATTTACACATTAACATCATAATTATCATTAATTTTATTAAAAATTATACCCCTAAATAAACCAACCAAAATGACTATCCCCAATTTAATGGTAGAAAACAAATCGGGGATTGGCCACTTTTTTTATTATAAATTTATTTTAATTATTTCAAATTAAATTGTTTTCGATATTCCATAATTTTTCCAACAAAAAAAAAATATATATTCATTCTCGGAATAGGTTTTTAAAATATTTTTTCACAGTTAGCTGCTAGAAAAATAGGTGCGGATTTTTCTTTTGTCATCGGTGTAAATTAAAAAATCTTCCTAAATTTAATATTCGATTTTTCGTATTTATTTCTCGACAATTTTCAAAATAATTGAGTGATTAACAGAGCTAAATGATAGATAATATAGCTAAAAACTCTATTTTAACTTTAATAAATCGAGAGCTAAAATAAAGTTAATAAATAAACTAAAGCTAAGCTAAAATAAACTATAAAGATCAATATTACAGATACTCTTACAAACTCAGCGAAAGCTTTCAAGTATCGAATAAAATTTTAAACGCTTTCAAATTTAATTTTTATCCGAATGATTAAATTTTAATCAAATCTGAAACATTCCAACGTAAGCTCCATAAAAGCTTAAAAGCTCAAAGAATGTTTTGGGTTTGGGACAACATTCTATTCGTATTGGGGCTTATTTTCCATCCCAAAAAACTAACTCAGTTTTGACAGATAAGCAATTTTAAACCTATCAACAAAAGCTTACCGAAAGCTTTTTCTGCAAAATTAAAAGTTTTAATTTGCTTTTATAATAATTAAATTTGAAATTTTACTTCAAAAACTTGGAAAACATTTAAAAGCTCAATAAAAGCTATTGATTCTAGATTGAGTTCTATATGGCTTAACATCTATTTTCCTTCCAAATAATTTTATGTTAACAAGATTTGGACATTTTCTCTAACAAAAGCTTTGTAAAAAATAAAAAAGCTTACTGAAAACTTTAATTAAATTAATTTAAATTTAATTAAAATTAAATTTTGGAATTCGATTTATTAAATTTGTTTGTAATTCCAATAATAATTTGTAAGTATTTGAGTTCCTTTAATTTGATATTCTCATATAACCACATTGGTCACTGAGATTACAACTAAAACAAATTTCAAAAAAATCGAAATTTCGAAATCCATCGACAACATTTTTATTGCGATTTTGGTGTTCAGCGGGCCAAAATACATTAAGAAAAGTGTAGTGGCATCTCAATCACAAAAATGGCGTCTCTTAATGTTGGGTTAGATGATGGGTCGCCAGAATCGAAGGTCATTGAATGCAGGAGAGCAAAAGAGAACTTCGTTTAAAAGCAAATTCGTTCTACTTTCAGACAAACATCACTTCTCAAATCCTAAATCCCAAATTTGGCTTTGCACGATCTCATTTTCTGCGAATATATACATAAATTGTGCAGGAAATGGGGCATTGAAATGCCTATGGAGCTTAAAGCTGTGAGATAAAAATCGCAGAATCTTTATTTTTCAAAATTATATATCGAATGTTACTATTAACTCTCTACCGTGTAATATGATGTCTCTCATTATTTTCCGTTACCCTGTTATGGTTTAACAGCTGTAGCTACAGCACAGGGTAGCTGTAGTACATTAAAAAAAATTTCAAGGTTTTGCGATAAAAAATGATTTGAACGAGATATGAGGTAGGACAAATTTGATGATTTTCTGATACATCTACTGTTTTTATGGTGTATCCCCATAAATTCAGGGGGTTTATTTTTTAAAAAAGTTTATTCTACAATTTTTTCGCTGAAACCCTAGCTTTAATTTTGCATCATCATATTTTCCCATTCCCTAATAGAATTTTCCGGGAAAATTCAATCTTTTGGGAGGGAGACTTAGGAAAATTCCATAAAATCGCTATCGATTTTTTGGTAAAATAAAAAATCGGAAAGCGCTTAATTTTCAAAAAAAAATCAAATTGGCTGAATTTTTCAAAAGATGAACTTAACAAATCTCTTGGTCTCTTACTTAGAAATAATTTGGCATCGTTAGATTAAAAAAATTTGGGCATTTAATATTTTTAATTGGAAATTCAGAGAAAAATTAACAAAAAAAATCAATAGGATTTAATGAATTTCTTACAAGCGGAATTTGGACGGGATTTTAAAAATATAAGTTTGGAGGGGAGTGTCTGAGATTATGGTATTCATAGATCACCTATGTTATCCTCTATTTGAATTTATTTCAAAATTATGAAATTTTGAATTTTCCGAGGAATTATAAGGGTTTCTCTAAAAAGTATCTACATTCTTGATATATCCAACCGTCCCTAAAATCAGGAGGTTAATTTAAAAAAAAAAACAATTAATTAATTAATCGAATTCCCAGGAAAATAAAGTTTGTCATGGTACTGTTTGGAAAATTCTTATTGTTCCCAAAAATTGTTAGGGAAATTTTAAACAAGAATCTTACGAAATTTTAAAAATATATGTTGGGAGGAGACCCATTAATCTTATCATATTGATCACCTAAGAAAATAAAACAGAATAAAAGCGGATGGGTAGTGGAAACAATTTCTAAAAAATTTACATTTTTTTAACCAAAAGTTAATGAGTTCGTGGAAATTGAATAATTTTATAAAAATCTATAAATGTCGTCCAAATTATGCTTTTTTTAAAAATATGAAAACTTTTTGAAAATT
>JANTOP010009784.1:0-15642 GCA_027564815.1 Symmerus nobilis
ATTGCATCCACATTGCGCGATTGTTCAGATTATAAATAAATTTTTTGTTCTACCTAAATTATTCTTTCTATTTCAATTACACTTACCAAACAATAACAGCACACAGTTAATAGTAAATTAATTTATTTAATTTTATTTTCATTAATTGATTCCCAAAAAATAATACAAATATTAATTGACAGTAGAAGTGTTGCTCAAATATTTTTGTCCAAAGTGGAGAATATTCTATTTTAGAGATGTCAAAAAAGACAGAAAAACAATTAAAATTAATTTAGATTTAAAAGAAATTGCTTATTTATGGATCTACTGATCATTTATATTAATAGATTATTTAACTTATTTTACATTCCTATTAAATGTTGCATATTCGGAAAGTGGTAGTATATTTAATGGAAGATTTATTAATATGTAGCAACACTGGAAATCAGTGTTTCGTGTATCACATAGCGTCCAGACCAAAAACATTTGTTCAATGTTTTCCATTTTATATGGGATACAAGAAACACAACATTTTTGTTTCGGAACTGTTTCGAATATTCTTGAACATGTTTCTGAAACATTTTTGAACACGTTTTTGATGTTTTGTATCTGTATGTTTTACCTTAACAAATTCCGAAATTTTTATCAAAATTGAAAGGGGTCGGGACAAAAATCAGCTTTTTTTGTTCACTTTGGCGTGGACCGTCTGAATAATAGTTTTTGAGCTGCAGGGAAATATTTATTGAATTGATTTCTGTCGTTATTGATAAATTCCTAGAACATATTTTTTGACGACATAAATCTTTATTGGTGTATTAGAACAAGCGTTTTAAAGTATGTGAATTTATATTAGATGGCAAAATTAAAATTAAAAACAAAATTATTTGTACTAATTTTAGATGGAGTTGGAAAGTGAACTAAAAATTATATTCATATTTAATATTGGTAAGATTCCACTAAGAACGAAAATAATCAGGGAAAATAATTAAAATAAATTATATCGATTAAATACAGCTTTACATTTACAAATAATTTTATTGAGTTTTAATTTGAAAACTGGTTATATTTTGGCATGGACATGATACATTTATGTATACATACAGACATTATATGAATGAATAAATGCAGATATATGACGTTACTTTCGTTCAACAATATTATGTCTTCAAGTAAATAATAATAATACTAATCATATTGGATATTTGCACGTGATCGCCCAGTATTTTCTTCTCATCATTTAAAAAATAAAATTAAAGAAAATCCACATGAATTTATCTGAAAACATAAACACACACAGCATCCCTGCTAAGGTTTACAATTATTTTACACTACTCGATCACGATAAGTATAAAGTAGGTACATATGAATATAAGAATTTCGTAGAGATAAATACCACTTTCTGTTCCGTTTCGAGCATAGCATTCAAATGGCATAGATATGGAAGTATAATTAAAAGAAAATAATGTAACATTTAGAATAATCTGACAGATACATCAAAATTACTATAAGGTATATATACAAATTATATACCAGTATCAAGGAGTACGATTTTATGATGAATCATACATTGGGATGTATCTCTTATCCTTAAAAATTAAGATATAGGATTCATCTCGAAATTACATGAAATAAATACATATCTACAAACAGTAATTTCATTTGAGAATGATCAATATTCCATTAAATTTCTATTTTCATTTAATTGTTATTCTTCATTATAAAGAAACATACTTCGCGAACATGACACTGCGCGATCTTTATAAAATCAACGCTGATCGATTTTAATTAATTAAAACTTATCACGAAATAAGACTTGTTTTCTTTACAAATAAAATAAAATGAGAAAAAAAAGAAAATATGTGCAATGCATGATTCCCAACTCAGGACAATATGAAAATTTTTCCATTTTTCTTATTTTATAAATCGATTCTGATTTATAGGAATGTTAATTTTATTGAATTAACTGACTGGGATTATAAAATTTTCATGTTCATATTTTCATGCATATAAAATCTTTATATTAATAAAAATAACTGTTATATACACAAACCTTCATCTTTCTCTTCACGTTCATCGATATCCGATACATTATCATCACTGATATTTTCATCATCGTCACGAATTGTTGGTGCTGGTGAATGTACATCACTTCGATCGCTTCGATCGCCTAAACTATTGTGATCGGTTCCGGCACCCGATTTTGACAAATTTAAAACCGGACTGTGACCATTTGATGATCCTGATTTTTATATATAAAAGACGTGATAATTATTAACTTAATTAAAAGTTCGAAATTAATATTCTCTAACCATTTTGTGAGCTGAGATCTCGTACTTTTTGTTCAACATTTGGTATATTTCTATCATCGACACGCTCCTCTCGCAATCTAATATCCAATGCAATAAAAAAGAAGAAATTAGAAAAAATATAATCAAGACATAATTAACAATATAAACTTGATTTATCTAATTTTATTGTCTATTTTATTGCCAATTTAATTCACCCTAATTTAATATAAGACGGTATGTTTTACTAATGGCGAAGAACAGATATCTATAGACGTCTGTATAATATTATTTACATTTTTTTCCCTTTGTAAAGAAAACATCGAATTAGATGAAAATTTGGAGACATAAGCTTCAATAAAAATGGGGCCAAAAAAATATATTTAATTTTCATTAAATTGCCAGAAAAAAAACGTAACAAGACAATTTACCATTTAACATAATAATGTTATGGGGATCATTAACCTTGTTCCTAACAATGACTTTCCGATATACACAGACGGACAAAATCTCCCATTAAAAAGACACAAGGAAATAAGAGCACACGGTGTTTTATAACTTCAAAATTTTAATTTTCTAAATCAAGCAATTACGTGAACGAACACACGACCCCAATGATATGAAAATAGAAAATTTGCATTTATATGATTTAAATTGTTTGCAAGTTAATTAGGGACACTTTTGTAGATGTTGTAATTGGAAGGTCCTTATCAACAAAATCGCTTAGTAAGAAAGTTTAATCAGAAGTTAATCGAATTTAATTAGACATGTTGAATAAATTAATGTTTCAAATATTTTAATAAAAATTCAAAGTTCATGAAAAACTTTATTTTATATAGAGAGTCATCCGTAGTGGGGCACGTATAGGATTCAAAATTGTTTTTCTTTTCGTAAATCCTTCAAAAAATTATATTCTGCCGAAGTATCCTGCATCATATTGCGCCGAATTTTCAGGAAAACTAATTAAAAAGCGACAGACATTTATATATTCTGGTGTTTTTAACTCCTCCAACTTTGTTGAGCGCTCCGCTATGCAGTGGCGTGGAGTCGGATTCGCAGAGGGCGCAGAACACACCTTCTCGAAACCCTCGGGATAACCTTTTAAAATCTATATATAGTTAGATACATTTAGATCATCCTTTAGAGATTCCATTTCGAAATTTATAAAATCTTCTACCAGAATTTTTACCGAATTTTTTTCAACTTTCCCCTATTTTATATCGATAGAAATTTGCAGTATAATCTGACTTGTCTCATAACAGACAGTTAGTCGACGAGTTCTTCAGTTCTGTAGAATTTTAACACAAGTTTCTAGTTGTGGAGTGGAGATTTATCTGCAGAACTTATGTTTTTTGTTGAAACAGTGAAGAACGATAGAATAATCAGTAAAAACGATAGGAATTTAGACGTATAATTAGTCCATACTTCTCTACTTTTCACGATTTTCTGTAATTAATCGGAATTTTCTTAGAAATTCCCATTACCCAAATTTGATTTGATTTTTCGCGACATTTTCCTAATATTTCTCCAATTAGTCTTCACATCACCCGAATCTTACCGAAATTTATCCGAATTTTTCCTTACTTACTATTATGTCGGCTTCTTTCCATTTTTTATAACGTTTCCTCCACATTTCTGTCCTCTTTTTCTGGAAAGTTTTCGAACTGTTCCAACTTTGTCGATATTTTTGAAAGTTTGTCTGATTTTTTAATGGTTTAGCAAATTTTCTCTTATTTTCTTCGACTTTAATCTCGTGTCAACGACTTTTTTCCATCTTGCTTGACTTTCTTTAAAATTTTAGCATTTTTTTTTTACTTTTCCCGCATTTAATTAAATTCTCTGAATATCGTCCAATTAATTCTTACTGTTTCAACATGCTCTTGACCTGTGTACCGGTATAGGCGGATTTATCTGAATTTTCCCATGATTTTATCAGCTTTATACTTATTCTGTCTTATCCCAACTTTCATCGGCTTTCTACAACATCCTAAATATTACACGCATTTTTCCTAAATTTTTCCAGCTTGCCGGAGTCTTGTAATGTTTCGGGAAATTATGACTATTTTTCAAGAAGTGACTATTTTTCATTGGACACCCGGTATCGACCCCCCTAAAATGAGGGGATGAATTTTATGGAAAAGTTTGTTCCACAATTTCTTCACTTGACTCTTGAGTTTATTTTGACGTTACTAAATTTTCCGGTTTCCAAAGAAAATTTTCCAGAAATTTAAATTTTCTACAAGATAGTCAGAGTAATTTGTTAAAATCTGTCTTAGGAAAAACGACAAAATTCAAAACGGTTAATGTTTTGAGAAAAAACTTTTCATAAATAAATTAGGAATATTTTCCCGTCGTTAGATCAGAAAATTTTTTTAAAAAAAAATGTCCTTAGAAATTTTTACGAAAATTTCAATAAAAAATCAATCAATTTTATTGAATTTTGTACAAATAGAATTTTAAGGGGATTTTAAACATATAACATATAACATATAACATATAAAGTTCATTGGTGACCACCTCATCTTAAAGTATTGATAAATCACGTCGATCGTCCCCTATTTCAATTCATATCGAAAATTGCTAATGTAAAATTTCCCGGAAAATTATAACAATTTTCCCGAAAACAACCGATTTAGCTGCTCATTTGTTTTTATATCGATCCTCCCTCAAATCAGGGGCTGGTTCTTTTAAAATGATTATTTTATAATTTCCTCACTGAATCCTTAAATTTAATTCCCCATATTCACATTTTCCGATCCTTTAAGAAAATTCCGTGAAAATTTTAATTTTATCAGGGCAACTGATATTTGCTTCTGCACGCCCCATAGATATATTGACTGCACACCGCTTCCGCTAAGCCTGTGCCATCTACGAAACCTAGATATGCTTGAATCGATTTATATGATGCGAAAGTCCAATTCAGAACATACTTCTCCTTCGTCCCTAAGAGCGTCGCGTATTTTATGGGTGGCCCCTAAGTCAAACCACATATATAATTCCAAAAGAAATGTACATAATTCATAATTAACCGCTTATATTCAAGGGCATCTCCGTTTTCTATTATTATTATTATTATTATTGAACTCAAAATTCAACAGGTTAAAGCGTACCTTGAAATGAATTAAGGATAGTACTAACATATTGAAAAATATTTTCTAAGCTGTAGTAATCTTGGAAAAATAAGACGAATTTATTAAAAATTTGAAAATTAAAAAAAAAATGTCTGGGATGCCGATGCCACCCGTTTCATAAGTACTTCGATCGGCTAAACACGAAACTGGCAATATACAAACATTTTCTATGGATAGAATTTCGAGATTTGAATGTTTGGAATTTTTTGAAATCTTTTCATATGTAGTCTCACATATTTCGAGTTAGAATTCGGAAAAAATTTCAAAAAATTTCCAAAATTCATATCAAGAAATTCTAATGCTAGAAAAGTATTTGAAGAAGAATATTTAAAGAAATATTTGTATAGCCACTTTCGTGTTTACCTGTCCAAAGTGCTAGATATAGATCACAAAAATTATGGCGCATAGTTCAATCGAAGGACTTCATTCGAAGTGCATACGAAAAATTATTTGAGAATCCACCAAAATTTCAAACCCAAATCTGATCAATAGGTGAAAATCAGGATAGTTTTTAGAAAATTCATTAAAACGTTTATTAAACTATCGTGAAAATTGCGATATTTCATAGACTCGTACGATTTTCTATAAAACGCAAAATTTCAAAGAATCATTTCATTCGATTATTTCGTGATATATTCCAAACGTTTTATTAAAATTAAAAAATAAAACTAAGAAATGTTCCAAACATTCGTGAAAACTGGAAAATTAGATAATAATTCGGAAAGTATAAAATGTAGGTAATTCGAACAATTTAGCGAACGTCGATAAATTTAAGGATATCTGAATAGTTTCGAAAATTAGAAATATTTTATTTTAATTAAATATTTTTTAAAACTTGTTTTAATTAAAACTAACCGAGCTTTTAGCAACAACATTTTAACTCCTCTACAAACTTTAATCCGATAGTTCACTTGCTACATTACATTTAGACATTGTTTTTGTTTCAGACCATACATACTCCGATAACTATTGTTTGTTCTAACACTGATTTCAATCTAAAAGTCCTGAAATGTTTTTATTTTCAATAACGAATATACGGATGGTCAATGTATTATTATTCCAATTCAATAAATTTATTTAATCGGTTGTTAAGCGAATTAGATAATTCTAATTTCATTTATCTAAAATATACTGTAAAAAACTGTTTTTGTAATATACATTGAATATTAATTTGATTAATTTTTAAACGATTTAACTTCTATAGACTTAAATTTTTGAAATAAAACAATTTATGATAATATGAACCCGCGGGAGGTACAATCTGTGTAAAAATCAAATGATTTTAAAATCTTTATTAGGTTCTAGATTTCTAGAACATAGGTGGTTTAGATACAAAATTTAAAATTTACATATTTGTTTATACAATAAATACTATAATGAAGATTGATTGCCGAAATAAAGCATTACTGTTGTAATAAATTAAAAAACTTCTTATTTTATTTGCCGATCAAAGATTTCCTCTCTCATTACTTATTGAAAATAATCAAATTAATTTAATTAGCGGAAACTCTTCCATGTTCACAAAAAGATGGGTTGTACCGTTCTTTATTTGATCTTTAGTATTTCCGTCAAATTAAAATGCCTATAAAATTGTTAAAATGTCTATAAAATTGTAAAACACAAAAGTATAATTAAAAGACTATCAAACAATATTAATAATAAAGATAAGGCGCAAGAAATAAAGAGAAAAAACATGTCTAAATGGTCCAGAGCAGAAACAGTGACATATAGCCAATAGTCTAATTAAATAAACGAACTGACTATGTTATGTGACATTTATTATAAAGTATAATGATAATTTATCATTACAGAAATTATTATATTAGATTTGATGTCAATTAATACATATTTAATAATCTACACTAACATTTTTCTAATATATAAACAAATATATATTAACAAATATATAAACAAATTAGTAACAAGTGGAAATATTACATTAGATTTGTCTTTATAGTTATTTATAGAATTAACTAAATGTAATAATATATATATGGGATGATATAACATCATAATGGTAAGCTTCACATTAATGTACAATATATCCACTGACTGTTATTAACTTAGTATGAGTTTAGTAAGAGCAGGTATATAGTATACCTACCTATTATTAATGATGTTTCTATTTTAATTAGACACATGTTAAACAAGGTATAAACGTGAGAAGATATAATTAATATGTAAATTATTCACTTCACAAGCATTCACAAGCATATTTTTGTCTGTCTACGAGACATCTAGCATCGCCAGATTTAAATGTATAATTTATATTATAAAACTTTATAATTTGCTTACTTGTATTTATAATTTTTATTCAATTTGAAGAATATTAGAATAATGAAATATCAATCTCACCTTTCTAGATGTTTGACTATATCCTCATAAGCGGCTCTGCAATTTTCCCATATTCCTGACCTAGAAACCATGAATTAATCAATATTATTTCGCTATTACAGAATTGTATGTAATGGTCAGTAGGTATAATAAACCCTCTTTTATAATATAAATAGTCTTTACAGATTACCACAAATACCTAAGGTTTTTTTTTTTCAATAGAAACTATAAACTAATCAATTAAATATAGATATGGATTTTACATTTAAATGAGTTGCACATTATATGCATCAAAGCCATTGATAATAATAATTGTATAAAGAGGTAAAATGCATGATTTGTAAAATGCATTCGGTAACCTGTAATGCGTAATATAATATGCAATTATGTGGGGAACAGATATTAAATAGAATTTTTAACTTACACGCCAACTAATTCTTGAATCTAGGTAGAAATAGTATCCTAAGGTTATAGTAGGTATATTAAATTATTTACCGGCCGATTAACTACAAAATAGATCATTATATAGATAGGTCTTCATTTAATCCAATCGACTTAATAACACCCATGATTAAATTATATTTTCATGAAGAAATTGTATTTATATTATTGCAAATGCTGTACTCAAATTCAGTATATATTTTTATTAATAAATTTCAATTGAAAATTTTTGCAATTCATTGAATTATTTACCTTGCAATTGCGTCCATACCGGGTGGCATTCCCGGTTGACCTTTCATTAACGTACCATTATCAGGTCTTGGTAAACCATGTGATGGCATACCGGGACTCATCATGGAGCCCGGGTGATGATTCATTTGCATGAATTGCATATGATTTATATGGGTTGGTGGCGGATTGTAACCGTTCGCTAACAACGGTGATTTTTCCAGTCTTGAGATATCTGCAATAGAGCAATTTAAAATTATTATATTACTTACGTATATTAAAAGAGACAGCACATAATTTATGGGTAAATCAACATGTTTGCTATCACACAAAACTGAATTGATTATCGATCGATATGATATCGATTTCCTATTTCCCATCTGGTATAATAAATGATGAAAAATTAATTTTCTTTTATTTATGATTGGTACCAAAAAAATTGCAGCAATAAAATATATAGAATTAAACGAAAACGTTTTTCTCGGTATTGTTTTTTTACTATTAAATGTTCCTTTTCCAAACCGCAAAATTATACTTTGAGATTATTCAATATTAAAAGTTACTCTAAAGATATATATATCAGAACCCAAGATTAAAACGTTTCATTATCTATTTCATTACCTTACATACAGTAGTGAGCATAAGTTGGATGATTTCTGATAATATACAGGAAATGAATACTGATTAAAATATACCCTCTAATTTGTATATTACATACTATTATATATGTTTCGCCTGACCCATTTCATCTGATTTCATCTCATCTTTGTAAATCAAACCATTTTGACCAGTTTAATCTTACGAAAATACTTATTACTTCAACTGTATTGCAAAGGAACTGTATTATGAGGGAAAAATCAATGTATTTTTTACATTCAATAAATACGGCTGTTAGAATTAAATGTTAGAGGATGAAATGGAAATTCAATGCACAAATTTCTGATGTGGGAATTCCATAATGTTTCTGTAAGTCTAAGCCCTTCATTTCCATTAATATATTCCTCAATATTTCATTGCAATTGCATTTGATGATTGATTCTAGTAGCCACAAATATCCCTGCCATAATTATGATAAAGAACATAAATGCAGCATTACATTATTACTTTTCATCATCATTTAATAAGTAATATTGAATGGTATTTCTGGATAAATGTATAAATTACCCAATACAAAGGGCAGATGTCTTTTACAAATTCAACATAAAGTGGAATACAAAAAATAAATTAATAACAATACCAATAAACATGATAAAAATATGATTAGGTACATTTCTTGTCGTATTTATAACAACAGGGTGCATATGAAAAAATATGCATGTAAATTATTTAGAGCTGGGTAAAAGCGAAGCTAACAATTTCAACGTACATTATTAAAATAAGCATAAGCAGTAAGTAGGACTTGTTTCATTGGTGTTTATTGGCTCAGTTTTTAAAACTAAAAAGTGTGATTAGAAATATCTAGATTTAGTAAGAATTCAGGAATTACATAAAAAAAATGTACCATATATGAAAAATTGGTACACTTATCCCTTATTCATTTCTAAGTTGTTGGAAAAATCGAAAAACTTCATTCACGTTAACGAAATCAAAAAAATTTTAATAAAATAATAAATTTGTAAAAATCGAAAACTTTTATAAAAATCCCAACAATTCATATGCCTAAAGAGCAATTCAGAAGATGTTGTATTTCAAAAATTGAACTCACAAATAAAAAGTCAAAGTCAAAATCTCATTCCGAAACTATTTCCAGAAGTGTTTGATTTTATTGAACACAAATGAACGATTTCCTAACTTTCCTAACAAATTGATGAATATTGTTCAAAAGTTATTTCCAACCATGTTCAATTTCCAAACAAATTCTGAAATATTTCCGACGTTCGAGCATTACGAAAAAGATACCGGACAAATCTGGAGTGTTAGACACATTTAAAATAAACTTTAGAAATATTTATTTGATAGTTATTTTCTATATCTTTTTTAAAATTAAAGGTTTCAAATACCAAAAAATTTGAATTAAGGGCAATCAAAGACATTAACTCGGAAGATATGTTGACCGAAATAAATCAAATCTGAGTAACGTGGAGTGAATTCCAACAATTAGGAGTTTTTGGAACTTATAATACTTAAAGTTGAAATGAAGTAAATGGAGTAATGGAGTAAAGTTAGTAGGGATGGCGAAAAATTGAAAATAAAAAGAATAAGAAGAAAATCCAAATTCGGCGCAAATCGCCCGTTAAAATTTATGGGTTGATTTTTTTGGAATTATGAGATATTGCTTTCTTCATTATTTGTTTTTCGTCTTAAGGTTTTTGAAATTTCAGTTTATCTACTAAATGGTTGCCAAATTGAAGAGAATTTTCTTGAAAATTAATATTCTGGCATTCAATTGAAATCTATGATTGAAACTTGGCGAAATTTTCTGTAAGTTAAATTTTGAAAATTATAAAAATTGAGAAAAACCTTGAAATTGACAGATTTGCTTGGTAAATCATAAAATATCTTGAAAATTGGATAGAAATCATCTAAAAAATTCATCTAAAATTGAAGCCACAAGAAAACATAGATATTTTCCTGTTTTTCTTTGGATCTCTCCGGAATTTTCCATACCTTATACGATTTCCTTGCTCATTACCAACTATCCCAACTTTTTCCCCCTTTTCATATTTCCTCACTACTTTTTAAACGAGTTGATAACATTTTCATGACTTTCCCTTCAAAAATCAGAGAAAATTACGCATTTGAGTAAAAGTCCCGAAAATTGTCGTAGGATAGGAAATGGAAATCGCTAAATCGCCAAGTCGAAAGAAATGGTCAAATTAAAAACTTTTTTAGAATACATTTTATTTTAATAAATAATTTGAATCCTTACAGTGACACCCAACCCATCATACAGTTCACAATTCCCTTAACCCCAATTTTTGGTGAGTTTCTAGAGTTTCATTTCGTACTCTATTTCTGCCATAACGGGACGAATATGACCCATATCGCAATATCTTCCAATTTTGGGCACAACAAGAAAGAATATGACTAAAAAATGACTAATGCTTGTAATATAGTGACAAACAGCACAAAAAGGTGGGACGAAATAGTTGAAAAAAGTCTACAAAATCCAAGAAAAGGCAACGAGACTTTAAGGAAGTCAGAAATTCAATTTAAAAATTTAGCATAATTGAAAAGTTAGGGAACGTTAGTAAAATTAGGGCAAGTAAAGTGCGGGAATGGTCAGAATGATTCGGTAAACAGTCGAATTTAAATAATTTTAGTTCTATATTTTCTTGAATTCACCTGTGAGAGGCCTTGTTCAAACATTTAAAGCAATTTGAGCTGATATTTATTCATTTTTGTGCTAATTTTGCAAGTGAACCACTCCACCCAGCGATTTTTCACACGTCCAAAAACAATTATGTTTCAAAAATGGCTATATTTTTCTTGTAAATTAGAATTTTGAAATTCTGCAGTAATAGAAAGGTAGGGTATGAGATCCACTAAGGATTAGGACATTCAACTGATAAAAAATTCAATTTGTATCACATTTATAAGCAAACAAAAAAACCCGAACCACTCCACCCTACCTTACCCTACAACTTTGTTCGTTTTATAAAAATAATAATCGTGCTAACAGATGGTCCTGCAGGCCAATTGAATCGTTTGATCGGCCCGCGGGCCGTAGGTTTCCTACCATTGCCATACAGTGTAAATGAATTAACGAAGGCAAGTAAGAAATTACTACAAACAAACTATAGACAAATTTGTAGTAAGTTTTTATATTTCTCTAAGTTTATTATGATCAGCCCTTTAAGCTTTGGCATTGAGTAAGATGATGTTACTACATATACATCGTATTACTATTTGTTGACAGCTTATTTTGGTTCGTTTACTTATTTACTGATGTTATGTTTGTAACCCTATACTTTGAATCAAAATCGTTGAAAAATTGTCGTTCGTTAATAAAAGGTCTAATAGAATTGAGACGGAAAAGATACCAGCTATACCATTCAGTCGCTTAGTATAAGATTTACAGAAATTGCAATAAATTTGTCTATGTTCTTAAGAAAATTGTACCAAACGTCATTTCGACGTTTTGGAATGAAGTATAAACTCAGCTTAACTCTGTGCGTGGATAATTTACGTACACTATTGTAGTATATGTAATATACATATTACATTTTAGGCAGTTTTATAGAATAATGATATCAAATTAATCTAATTACATATTTTTAATCCCCTATGCTCATACGTTACAATTTTGTTTTTATTTAATTTAGCCGTGGGCTTAAATCAATAATCTACTCGGCTACAAAAATATTAAATTTCAAATATGCAGAGAATATAATATTCCTCTATTTTCTAAATATTTGCTTAAATAATATTTATATAATAATAGTTAATCGTAGCGTTATTAAAATATTCAATAAATCCCCTTTCCGAATTAATAAAAAAAAAAAAAAAAATATTTCAAATAACGGTTATTCAGGAAAATATCCTCTATTTCTATATCAGAAATATAATACAACTATTTCTCATCTCAAATGATGAAAAAGTGTTAAAGTTTGGAATTCTTAAAATTCCTTTTAATTTATCCTCTATATACATAAGCAATAAGCATATCGATTCAATCAAATGTGAACCGATTACCAGTAACCAAACCACATCAAATCGCACAAAACTAACTAATAATTCATTTGACTTATTGAAAAAAAAATTCAATTTAATTACGATCGTGCCTTTCTCGTGTAAGATCATTTATTTAAAAAAAATAATAATAAAAAGCGCGATCGAAAGAATATTTGTGTCTTTTTATAAAAAAAAAGCGTCTGCCCAATATAATTCGATAATAACCTATCTCAAATCGATAATATTCAACATGTCGAATTGAATTCGAAGATAAAATAATTTGAGGAGAAACGTTTTGAGCCTTTTAAACGATTGACCAAAATAAATGGCAATTATGTAATTTTCGGATATAAATATATCTGCCGGCTATTAGATTCTAAAATGCTTTGTGTGCACACGTATTAATCAAAATTAAGGAATTTAGGTATGTGAATTATAGAAATGATAAAAAATTATCGATTAGAAATTCTTTCCAAAATATATAGTTTCAAAACGGAATAGATTTGATAGGTTTATAATTTTATTAAGCATTAACATTTATTTTAAACGGACCATTTTGATTACTTTAATAAACCGCATAGCGCACAAACACAAACGATATAATTAATTGTCTTCAAATTAACGGGTGGTAAAGATAGAAAAAAGAGTTCTATACTGCAGAAATCGATTAACTCCATAAAACAAGAAGTGGAGAAATGCGATGAAATAATGTATATTGTTTTTTAAAATATCATTAGTTTTCATACAATAGCCAAACAAATTTTATCGTTTAATTACTTAATGTGGTAATCACTAAGGTTTTTATCCACAACATAAATGAAAACGGATAAGAATTCGAAAGAATTTGGAAAACTTCGAAAATTACCGAATAATTATGTGATTCCTTATTTATGATTATATTTCTCATTTGTTTTCAAACGTATCCGACAAAGTCCCTGTTATTTATGATCAAAACACTTAAGAATATTCCGAAAGTAGTCCGGACTAACTCTCGAAAATGCGTAGCATGGCATCAGTTCATGGCGTTTTCATGGCATTATCAAACATTCAGGGCCGTATTCAGACATCTGTGGACCGTAGGCAAGACTTCGACTACGGGCCCCCTCTCTGGTCAAACGGGGAAATTAAATTCACAACACTAAAATCTTGTTCTGTATTTTCAGTAATTTTCGGTAAAACTATACTACACTGCCTATTTCAGTGTTTCACTCTGCTACTGATTGAATTTAGTCGTTCTTAATTGTATTCCAAATTGTCAAACAAAATACTATGAAAACTATATAAAAAACACACCTTTAATATCTCTATAGTTCAGTTTAAAGCTTTTTACAGCATCCGCAGTGGACTAGCGTGTTTCGCAAATCCGTTTTATTGTTATATCCCTGTAATGTATGGAATATTCTAATTTGTCCCAACGGTAGCAGAGAAAAATACAAACATGTTGGACGACATTGATAAATATTGATTCTTGAAGACAGCTTTCGGCAGAAGAATTACTATTTAGATAAATGGAATGATTTGAGCTTGGAATGAAGTCTGCCGAAGAACTGTATTGTTTTATGTGGCTTTGCAATTCGTTATACTGGCCAAACATATTCGAATCATTGTCATAGCTATATCCACGGCAGTCTTTTATTTCTAAGCCCTTGTCTTTTAAAAATTTCAGTATAACATTCCAAAAAGTTTCGAATTCTATAAATATAGGACACCAATATAATAACCATTCTGTTCATCAAATAAATAATTGATTTTAATCTCGAAAGGCTATGCCAAATGTTTGATTCGATTCGATATCAGATGAGGTGCTAACAGTAATCGAAAAGTTGTAGTAAATTATACTAGAATGTGTTTTTGACAGTAAAAGGAACAAACGTTTGTCAAAGGAACGTTGTTTTTACATTTCGTTTAAAAAATTCAGAATAAGGGCCAGGGGCCCCTTGCAGACCAATTGGGTGTACCTAAATGTTATTTTATCATGAATTATAATTAATTTATAATGTTTTCTTTGTCCTCTCACATTTGCAAAATTAAATATGATATTAATTAGTTGTTTTGACTTTGCGGGCCAGCCTAATCGCTGCGCCCTAGGCAGCTAGCTCGGTCTAGGCGATAGTTCGGTTCAGCAAATATTGACTTTTTTTAACACACATTTTGACTCATTTCTTGATTTTCAGAGAAGATTATATTTTTTGTATAAAAAACAAATATGAAAATAACGTATCACTAATTCTAAAACTATATTTTTCTTATCTTTAAATTTATATTGATTTAACCCTTAGAAGTCGATTAAAAGAAATTAGTCGGTTATTAATCTAAATAAAAAAAACTTTAAAATGAAGCGGAATCGATTATTTATTGGTTTTATTTTATTTGATTTTTGTTGGAAATCTCTAAATTTCTCAAATTACCCATACTGTTTGAAGTTAACTATTTCATTAATAAAGTAATATTGGGAAACACCAGTATGTCCGAAATTTAGAGGAAATCGGACAATTTTATAAAAATCTCGTAAAAATATTTTCTTAGCATGCAAATTATGAAAATCGCACTGACAAAATTATTAATCCAAGGATCAACAATTATCTTGTTTGATTTCAATATCGATAATTTTTCACGAAATCGAACGGTTT
>JANTOP010009795.1:0-15639 GCA_027564815.1 Symmerus nobilis
TTCTTTGCCCCCCCCCCAAGAATTTCTTGAATTGGCGCCACTGACTTTAATTATTTTTAGGATACGCCTCCGGCCACCGTGAAAATCTATCCACAACCGTTAGGTATGAGTTACCATCAGATATTTTTAACGGTCCAACTATATCTATATGTACAAGTACATGGTCGAATCTGTTTTTCGGAATCGCAATTAGTTCCGGATTTGATTTGGTATGCCGTAATATTTCTAGACAGGCTTGACATGATTTGGCCCAATGAATATAGTTTATTAAATATTTTTAGTCGTAACTTTTTTGGCAGATAAGGGTGGGATTTCTTTGTGCGAGTCTCACCCCCGATTCGATTCGACAGATTCGATTTCCTCTAATTCTTTCAGATCATAGTTCAATGAAATTGCTGCTGTTTCTGTTAGGGCGTTCCGAGATAAATAATCGGCTACAACGTTCTCTTCCCCTTTGACGTATCTAATATCGCTTGTAAAATTACACGTTTAAATAATGTGACGCGATTGCAAAGGACTCTTTTCTGATCTCGCCTTGATGACATTGGTTAAGAGGTTTATGGTCTGTAAATATAGAAAATTACCTTCCTTCAATGAAGTATCGAAAATGTTTTACAGCGAGATAAATTGCTAGTAGCTCTCGATCAAAGGTGGACTACATAGACTCATTGGCGATAACTTTTTTGAAAAAAATTACAGTTGTTCCCAAGTTCTATTGTTCTAAAGTAGCGCCAACTGCTAAGTTTGATGCGTCGATACTAACACTAATCAGAGCATCTTCGGAAGGATAGGTTAGCATAGGTACATGAGCAAGAGCATTTTTAATTATTGAAAACGAATCATCACAATCGCTAGGCCACATAAAATTTTGTTTAGGTTTTTTAGTTAATTTGGCTAATTGCTTATAAATCGGCGTTAATAATCAGCTAATTTGGGAAAAATGTGGTAGTAATTTGTCATTCCATCATATTGCTGAATTTGCTTGAGGGAATTAGTCGGTGATAGTTTAACTACCCGATATATATTAATTAGGTCTAGTCAACTTTGTGCTGGCCATGAAGCGCAGAATTTGTCCTAGTGATAAGTTCACGATATTTGTCGGCTCAGTATGGAGTAGCTCGAAGTATCGCAATCGTCTTGAGTCCAACCCTACACAATCACAAAGGATTAGTTCGGTCGTCTCCTCTTCCTTCCTTCTAATAACATCTTAAAAAAATCAGCATTCATTTCCTGATTTTAAGAAATTAATATTAATATTTAGCAAAGGAATTACTGAACTTTTTTTATTCAACGGAAAAACAATAAAAACATTGGCTAAAATCGGGCAAATAAATACTCTAAGATTAAAATATAAATTAATTTGTTAATTGCATCCCCACCCTGTACAATCCTATTTTCAATTTGATAATTCAAATGAAAAATTTGTTCAAATAATTATGGATAAATTCCGTATTCCCTTCACAGTCTTATGTTTATTTTATGAATTTATATTTAAATAAACGTACTAATTGGATTATGTTTAAGCTCTTCCTGGATTAAAGCATACCGATATTATAATATTCTAGGATTACGTTACTATCTACGATGGTTACACTACAAGAGATCCAATGCTTTTAAAATTTTGTGGTGGTGGTCAATTTATACCGGCTGCTACATCCAGTGGACCAGAATTACTAGTCGAATTTTCCACATCACCGTATGGAACATTTTCATCATCCCGGTCAACCATTCATAATTTACATGGATTCCAACTAGAGGTTCAGTAAATTCATTTTCATAAATCCAAGAGTATGTCCGATTTTTCTAAACAAAAATCTTCCTTAGGTTTTAGTTACATTCGTTGATATCGAAAGCTTTTCCTACATAAAACAAAAAAATTTATGTGAATTTTGGATACGTGGTACCGGTAACGGTATATTAGATAATCCAGCTCATTCATTACCACCGAACACTACATGCCTATACCATTTCCAAGGTACGGAAACCATATCCCGTGGTCCGCTTGAACAATTCAATCAAATGCCAATGATGTTACCACCGCCCAGACGATACGGACCGAATATGATACCACAACCAACCCGATTTAAAGTTTGGATTTCAATGTTAAAATTTGATTTGGCACCCGAATTTCTGAACAAGGAGCCACCATCAAATGTTATGCCTCACGAAATCCGTGAAGATTGTCATGGTATGCTTCGATTATGGGATGGTCCGTTAAGAGAACCGCCCGTGTGTAAGGACTTGAATTGGTAGAGACAAATTTTATTTCTATAATATTAAATCGAAAGTAATATTTATTGTAAAAAACAGTGAAAGGGATACGCACAGCAAGATGTTGATGACTAAATACGGTTTCAACTATACAACGCTAATGGCAAGATATTGTCAAGGTCGGGTACCACGAACATGTGATCACGGTATTCTATTGAACGGTACCGATCGTCCATGTACGCTATCCGAAAGTTTTGTGTCCAGCAGTGATTTTGTGACGCTAGAACTCCGAAATACGGAAACGACGGTTCTACGACCGTTAAAATTTCGGTTACGTTACGAATTTGTTGATTTACAGCAAGATGGGCAACCGATCGAACCCGTTGAGCATAGTTGCCATCGACTAATCGTCAGTACTTTTCATAGTGATCGCCAGGAACAGCGAATATTGCGAAGTAGCCGCAATATTTTCTTATTTGGACGTGGTGGTGGCACGGATCTAAATTGTACGTATCGTTTGCAAGCGCAACGTGATGAAAAAATTCGGATTGTGATTAGGCGAACGGTGACCGGTAATAGGAATAGGAAGTGTATATCGAAAATAGATACCGACACTGATCGATCGTTTTGTTTTGGGGATACCCGAGCTAAATTAGAAATTTTGGATCGGCCATTTCCGGATTCAGAACTATTCAATCGCGGTTGCGTATGCAACTCTACAAACAGTTCTGACTTTCCGATTGTGTATACCACAGCTAGTCGGGAAGTTGAAATTCATTTAACCGCAATAAATATGACTGCGAGTGATGATCCGGATTCATTATTTTTTGAAGTCTCATATGAATTTATTAAAGTTCCGTATGTTTGTAAGGAAATTCGAAGAAAGATCGGCTCTAGCGGTAACACAAGATTATCTTCTGAAGACGTAAGTGGAGAGGAATTAATGATATTATACGATTGTTAAGAACGAAGTCGGGAAAAGTTTTTTTTTAGATCGGTTATGATCGGGAAAATTCAGTAATGGGCGGGAAAAATTGGGAAAATGAGGGAATTGATCGGGAATATTCGGTAAAAATCCGGGACTACGTACTGCTTATTATTGATCTACTCTAATTATTTTTATCATGCAGATCGAATGCCGGATGCGTCCATGGATAATTGAGACAACACAGAATCATTTTTTGTACGTTCGAATGAACGGCATACTACTACGAAAGAACGATCTCACATTTTCCTTAAGTAATAATTCATCGGCTCAGCCAACGAAACAATTATTATCGGAAAAATGTGAGACGAAATCTCGTGTCATCCTTACGAATTCCAAAGGGAATTCAATAACGGCGTGCCCGTTAAGCGAGAATACCGACCTTGATGATTACGTTGAAATGTTTAGCGCCGGTTGGTTAGATCTGAGTGAGTATAAAGATGCAAAAATTTCGCGAAGCATTTCAGTTGAATATATTAATCCGGATAATGAGGATTATTTATTTTCGTGGATGGAAATGGTACCAAGGTCACCGTTAGGATTAGTTGTTGGTAAGTATATTCATTTAACCAAGTTAGTATTAGTTGAGCTAATAAAGAATTGGATATTTTCAGAAGATTGTCAATACCGATGTCCCGAACTAAATGCATGCGTAAATTCGAGTGTTTGGTGTGATGGTATCGTACATTGTCCATCCGGTTATGATGAATCCTTCACGCATTGTTCGGCTCTATTAAGACTTCCAGTCGAAATATTAGCTGTACTATGTGTCCTGATGGTTGTTGTATGCTTCGGATTATTTGCCTACACATATAAGTAATTCAATTAATGAAAATTAAAAAAAATCCTCTCCCTAATCCTTAGCCGGTGATTTACATTGCAGGATAGTGAAACGAAAATGTCGAGGTACATCAATCCTACAAACTCGATTAAAATCGTTAAGTTCAATGGATACGGCAACGTTCGATGAAAAGGGTGTTATTTGCTGACAGAGTGACAATTCTGTACGATACGTTGAAGTAGACCGAGTGACAACGGTCTGATAATTTCAACGTAATATTGTGCAGGATTGTGATATTTTATTTTGTAAATTTACTACAATTAATAATTAAATTACGAATAATTAAGAAAATCATTCTAATTTAGATTGGTAATAATATCTGTTTATATAAAACTATACTTATAATATATCTTAAAACGAGATTATTTAAAAACAAACCTACTTAAGATAGAATAATGAATTTAATTACCTAATTTTAAATTAGATTATTTTATAAATAAGTTAAATTAATTAAGTAATTTTATTTTTACGCACAAAAGCGATACAACTAAATATGTTAAAAGCGAAATTCGTTATTTATGTTGAAGAAAAAAAAACATGGCGCCTTTCTTGTACTACGTTCTAGTAATACATTGAAAAAGACAAAAAGTATGTAATTAGTAGTTGCATAAATTAACTATAAAGTGTATGTTTTGAAACGAAATTATCTAAAAATGTTAGTAGTAAATTAATAATTAAATTTGTTAAGGGGATAATATCCAAATAAAATTTATTTTAAGTAAAAATAGTAAATTGACAGTTGAGTTTCGGATGCCACTTTCTAGTATAGTAAAAACTATACTCAAAATCTCTTATATTTTATTTTATTTCAATTAATGAATTATTTAAAATAATGTAGAAAATAAAATATATCTAATAATTAATATTTTTGTTATAACTGACAAAATTCCAACTATTACCTATATAATGTTTTATATATTTATATGTATTATATAAACAATATATTACTAAATATTATTACTTGTTTAGACAAAGTCTATGTATAATCGGTTTATACAAAAAAAAACTTCCTGTTAACACAAATATTAGTTGTTGGTCAAAATTCATTTTAACTAAATACGATAGTAAATTATAAAATAGTAAAATCGTAGATAAAGGACCAATATACTAAAAATATAATATATATACGATTGTATATAAAATTAAAATTAATTAATTAATTGAAAGAAATGATTTAATCAACTAAATTATTGAATCAAGTAAGATCCTAAATTTCTATTTAATTTAATAGAAAGATCAATATGATTTTTAAACATCAGGGCTTTAATTTCATAGCTGGAGATTTCGAATTATCAGTGATTGTAGGGGATCTGTGATCCGATATTCTGTCTTTCGACTAGGATTTTCTACAGAATAGGAATAGACTTAAAAATCTAGCAATTAAGATTGAAATTGTTGTTGAAAAAATTCTGAAGTTTTGTGAATTTCTGCTAATTTTACAATAATTCTGAGAGTTTTAAATGTCACGAAATCGATCAACTTTATAGAACTAGGAATCTCATAAAAATCGAGAAATTTATTATTGGTCAACATTTCTCGAATTTGATATCATTTTTAAATCTCTATTTCAAATTCACGAATTTCTTGGGCGAGCAAATTTATGTAACGGAGAATTGAAACTGATGTATTAGACCTATTTAAAATCGATGCATTAAAAAACTGCAACTATCGCAACTTTAAAGAGTTCTAATTTCGATAATCTCTTAACTTAGATCTCGATTCAAATCAATTTCTGATTATTATTCATCTTCATTTCGAATAGACTTCCTTAAATCAGTGGCGTGCAGTCTAATGCGCAGAAGGTGCAGAGAACACCTGGAATATTAACAAAATCGTAACCAATTATTACCCCTGCATATTGCTAACTCAAATTATTTTATTTACGAACTTCGAGCGATGTTACTAATTTTTTTCCATCCCAATAATTTAAAATCGGTAAAATTGACGATTTTCTGAAGTTCTGAAAGCTCATCGAAAGCTTTTAATTAAAATGTTATTTCTGTCAATATGGAATCTGAATTTTCTCGCAATAATTAAGACAGTTCGTTCTATATTTTGATTTATCAAACGAGTAAAAAATTAAGTTGGAAACTTAAAGCTTTCTTTGAGCTTACAATGAATTAAGAAAGCTCATAGCAAAAATATCATATTTTAACTAAGTTCAATGAATCAAATAAAAATCATATAAAATGACTTTTTAATTAGAAGCTTACAATGAGCTTTCGAGATTTTTGAAGCTTTGTTTTAGAAAATGTTGAAATTTCGTACAAGAGCCGTTATCTGGATAGAGAATGAATTTTAAACGTAAAGAATTAAGTTCGAAACTTAGAGCTTTCGTTGAGCTTTTAATTGTTTGAATAAGCTTTCAGGAAAAATTCCGAATTTCATTTAATTTTAATGAATGTGATAAAAATGTATTTCCAAATTATATAAAAAGACATTTTAATTTTAAGCTTTCAATGAGCTTTCGAGATTTTTGAAGCTTTCTTTTGGGGAAAATTTGGAATTTCGTTTACAGATCGTTATCTGGATAGAAAATAGGTTTTAAAACGTAAGAAATTAGGTTCGGAAAATTGAACTTTTTCGGGAACGTTTACGTTCTTGCAGAGCTTTTGTACGAAAAGTTAAGTTTTGATATTTTTACATATTTTTCCAACTAAATTATAAACTTTCTGTATAATTACATTTTTTCCGATCCGAAGAAAATTATCGGGAAATCCGGATCGAATGTCGCGATGTCCGATATTCAAATTTCTCGGTACGAGGTTTTTTCGGCCGAAGAATATTTTTTGCTTGAATATAGCAAACGCATATTGTAATAGCTGAGGTATCATTAGATAATGGTAGAGAGCAATTCCCGATGAAGCAAATACGAATCGTTGTGATCAATCGTAGGAAAGGATCTCAGTATTTTCAAGCTAATTATTTAATTTTATTCGATTTTTCAATTTCTTTCATTCCTTTCTGTTCCGCAGAAGTATTGAGAATCCCTTAATTTTTTTAGTAAATTTCGATTCGCAAAATAAGATTATAAAAATGTATAGAAGCAGTTTCGTGTCTCACTTAAGGTGTAGATAAGACGAGCGTAGCCAATTTTTCTTTAATCAGATTATCATAAAGTTATAATTCTATCAAGGACTTTTTCGTAGAATTCTGAATTAATATCGACAGAATATACTCTTTTCTGATATACTTCCAGATAACTAAGTAGATTTTAAGATTGTTTCACAATATAGAGGAATATTTGTAAACTCATAAACGTTTAACGATATCATACTAGATTCATTCCCGTATATTTTCAAGAAATAAATTAAGTGAATTATTAATTTAAAGTAATGATTAAGATGTAAAATTAACTAATGAATTAAATTCATCGAAAATGTTTTTTAAAAAAAAACTGCCAATTATATAAGGATATTCAATATAATGTTCAAAAGTATAATGAACTATGTATACATATATGTTATTTGTTGGATCTTTTTTAATTGCTTTAATTTTCATTATGTTTAGTAGAAATTTATCAATTAGTCATATCATTACCTCTTTACTAATAAAAAACCCTTAAAAAAAATCCTTCTATCCTAAATGGAAAATTAACATTCTGATAATCCGTCGATTACGAAACACTGCCATTTAAATAAAATGAGTTCTAAAAAGAAAATACTAATTTTCCCAAAGACTTTATTTAATTAATATTATCTCTATACTGCCAGAAAGGAATACTCCGAATATAAATTATTTATTTAATACCGGACAGAAGGTATTGTAATTAATTATATTATTCCTTGATTTCATTCATTCTAGAAAAAAACTCGCAATAACTAAATTAATATTTAATATTCCATGAAATTATATAAAAAATAAAATGTTACGTCTCATGGATGGTTTTTTCGGAAAATCGGAAAAACCGAATGTTTGAAAAAGAAAAATGTATGACAATAAATGAAATTAGTTAAATTAATATGAAATAAAAAAAAAATGGTAAAGAAAAACATATAAGTATGATTAAATCAAAAACAGAAATGTAATAATTGAATATATTTATATTAAAAAATATTTAGCAAAATGAAAATGAATAATAGAAAAAGTTACAAAAGATAATTATTTATGGAATGGTTAGTTAAGGAAAAACGTTGAAATTACATTTTTAAAAGAAATCTTTAAAAGACATAGTTTTTCAGACTTAAAAGGGATAATTTGATTTTCAAAATTTGAAACAATCAATGTTCTATTGAATATATTTTCCAAAATCTGGGTAGAACATTTCTACCGGTGTCCCTTTTATACTGAAAAACTGTGTAAAAACGAAATAACATTCAAATCATACTAAATAGAATAATTAGTTCATCAGCATCCTATATCCTATATTGCCAGAAGCAATTTAAAAACAATAGGTCCGAGTATGATTAGAAATTCATTTTTAATAAATTACATGCAATTTAAATCTAATAGAATTAAATTTAAAAAAGCAAATAAAAGTATTATAAAAACCGATTATCTATATTATAAAATTAATTAGAATATATCATTATTTTATTTATTAAAATTATGTTAAAAAAAGAAGAATTTAGCAAGAATTAAAAGAAGGAAATATATTTAAAAAAAAAATATTTAAAAAAAAAATTAAATAAAAGTTTTATCATATCAAGTTTTAACATAAATCTTTTTATAAAAATATATATATCTATTAGTGTAATTAATTAACTAAGTTGCTTCACTTTCCAACCGATCGGAAAAAAATTTATCGAAATTCCATGGTTTAGGAACAATTTTATTAAGAAAATAACCGAATCGGAAAAATTTTAGTTGAAAACCAGAAAATCTTTACCTTTCCCAAAACACAGTTGAAAATTAATGAAATTTTAGATATCAGAAAACCTTTATAAAATTTCTGTTAAATATTAGAATAAATCTTAATCCAAAATAAACTCTTCACTATGTAGGTTAAATTTTGGTGAACGAAAGTACTATTAAATTACCCTAACGTAATTCAGTTTAAGTTGAAGATGGTTAGCTTCTTGTATCCGCAATTGTTGATTAGCTATTTTAGATATTTTTTCTTCGTTACAACCACCTATAAAATTGTTCCATCTCAGCCATATCATTTTATTAATAGTTTTCTTAATTCTTGACTCATACATTTACTCTCGAACCCCATTATCGAACTTATTCGATAGCCAGTGATGCCCACCTATGACGTGATGGTCGTGATGGGCTCTTTCTAATATAATATTAATACTAAGAAATTAAATACAAAATGCTCATTACAATAATGGCATTACAAAGTTTACCGAGAATGAAAAGAAAACCTTTTAAATATTCAAGTATACTATTTATCGAAGAAATGGTTCAAAAAATGGAGTATTATTAATCTTTCCCCTAGTACAGCTGCTGTTTTTATTAAAACGTTCAATGTTAAAGGAATGATTAATCCAACCTCCAATTTGAAATGGATGAACCGAAGGTGCAGTAAATAACAACACCTTTTCTGATGATGAAGATGACGAACAATGTATACTGACGAATGGGAAAAAGAGACAAATTTGCCACAAAAAATTAGAAAAATTTGCCAAAGATGTTAGGACAGCGGCGTGCAGTCTAATGAGCAGAAGGTGTAGGGCACATCTTCACATATATGACTAGATAAAACAAATATAATGATATTTATCGCTAAAACCAATTTTTATTTCTGCATATTTTTCCGCGAAATTATGTACACATACATATTTCCTAAGAAAGTTACATTTTCTTAAAAATATTTTCGGCCTTATAAATGCTAAACGAAATTCGAGAATTAACCTTTTCCAGAAACTAATCTTATAATATTTTTTAATTAATTGTTAAATATTGAACCAAAGATTTTAGAATCTTCCGAAAATTGATTTCTAATTTCTAAACAGCTTCTGAAAATAATTGACAGACTTCTTTCTCTGCAAATTGGTTGAGAAAGAGTCCCGTAAATTATGACTATTTATTCGAAAAAGCTGTGGAAAATTAAATTTACGAATTTCCCTAAAATCAGAAGGTTGTTTCTTAAAAAAGAGAATTGTTTTACAGTTTCCTCAGCGATGCTTTGGCTTCATTTTTCATAATTATTTTTTCCGATTCCCTAAGAAAATTTCCCGAAAATTTAATTTTTCCAAAGACCGAAAGTTCGATTTTTTGACCAAAATAAAATAAATTTTAAAACCAATGATTTGTTTAAAAATGTCGCTAATAAAAACTCTTCGAAAATTACTTAAAAATGATTTGCAGTCATTAGTTTAGAAAACTTTTGAAAAAAAAAATTCCGTTAGAAATTCGAACAAAAATTGTTCAATTTTATTGTAATTTTGAGAAGCAGCTTTTTTTATAGGATTTTAATCATATAATTTGAGAGAGGAGCCTTCCCAGTTAAGGCATTAATAGATCATTATGGTTATCCCCTATTTATATAGATTCGTTTTCAAATTTTTAAATTTTTATTTCTCGAAACATTGTAACAGTTTTCCTTAAAAGTCACCGTTTTATTGATGTACCACTTATATTGACACCTCCAAAATCAGGGCGTTACATTCTTAAAAAAATTTGTTCCACAATACTCTTATTAGACCGTTTGGTTTATTTCCACGTAATTACAATACATTTTCCGATTACTTACGAAAATTTCCCATAAAATTAAGTTTCCCAAAAAAATGGACTGACAAATTCTGAAAAAATGATTTCAAAAGTGTTAATTTCTTTTTAAAAAAAACTTTTATAACAAAAACTCTTCCAGAATTACTTAGAAATAATCTGCCATTATTAAAATTAATAATCAAAAAATATCCTTAATAATTCTTAGGCAAATTTGGAATGAAATTCATTGAATTTTTTTCAATTCAAATTTTTTTTTATCATCCGCTGGTTATACATTATAAATTTGAATTTTTGATACCAACCAACGGACAAAAACATTGATAATTTTCCTGATAATTGTAGATACGAAATTTGATATAATTTGAAATTTCATATTCGAATTTACAAAAACGACAAAGATACGGAGATAAGGAAATGGTAATAAAACTGATAAAAGTTGGAAAATTTTGTTGCGGTCATTACTTCTGCACACGTCATGGTGATTTTGATCGCACGCCACTGTGTTAGAACATTATTTTACACGCCAAAGGCAAATGAACAAAAATTTTTAAAAATGGGGTGTGGTGAATTTTAACACAATGGTTGTTTAAAAAAATCTGTAAATGCTGCCCTACATGATATTGAATCTGATTTTAACTTATCGTTCAACGTGGATTAGTGGCGTGCAGAAGGCGCAGAGTACAGCTGAAATATCGATAAAAATCGCAATAAATTTTTTTTTGCTTTTAAAACGCAATGAATTAAGTTTTAAACTTTAAGCTTTCTTTGAGCTTACAGTGGATTGATAAAGTTTTCAACTATAATTCCATATTTTATCTAAATTTAACGAATCAAATAAAAATTAGATCCCAAATTATTATAAAATGATATTTTTATTTTAAGCTTTCAATGAGCTCTCGAGATTTTTAAAGCTTTATTTTAGGAAATGTTGAAATCTCGTTGAAGCGTTATCTGGATAGAAAATATATTTTTAAACGAAAAAAATTAAGTTCCAAATTTAGATCTTTCCTTGCGCTTTTAATAGTTTGTTTAAGCTTTCTACGAAACTTTCATATTTCGTTTAAGTTTAAATAATGGAACAAAAATTAGATTCCAATTTATATAAAAAGACATTTTAATTTTAAGCTCTCAAGGAAATTTTTAAACTTTATTTTGGAGAAAGTTGAAATTTTGTTAAATGATCGTTATTTGGATAAAAAGTAGGTTTTGACACGTTAAAAATTAAGTTCGAAACTTAAAGCTTTCGTTGAGCTTTTAATAGTTTGGATAAGTTTCCTGCGAGAATTCCATATTTCTTTTAGATTTAATGAAAGAGATAAAAATTCGATTCCAAATTAAATAAAAAGAGACTTTTAAATTATAAGCTTGCAATGAGCTATCGAGATTTTTGGAGCTTTTTTTTGGGAAAATTTCAAATTTAGTTAAAGCATCGTTATCTAGATAGGAAATAGGTTTTAACACACAAATAAAAGGTTCCGAAATTAAAGCTTCCTGGGAGCTTTTAGGTTTTTACAAAGCTTTTGAACGAAAAGTTTCGTTTTAATATTTTTGTATTTTTTCTCAACTAATTTATAAACTTCCTGCCTAATTACATTTTTTTGGATCCGAAGAAAATAGCCGGAAAATCCGGGTCAAATGTCGCGATATCCGGTATTCAAATCTCTCGATGCTAGCCCTTACGAATTTTTTAGATAAGTATAAACTATTAGATAAATTTCGGAAATATATAATTTTTGTATTTTTGTCAAAGCAACTTTTTCAAAAATCTCTTCCCATAAGATTTATTCAGTAATCATATAGGAACAATTCGGAATGACTAGATTCTTCCAATCCAGAAGAAAATTGTGTGGGACTTCAGTATTTCTTCGAGACTACAAGCGAAATTTTGCAAATGTTCAAAAATCTCGATCTCAAGCCAATGATTTTTAAATAGAATTTTCTCTAAGTTTAAGGACATTATTCCTTTTGAGACTATTTGAAACATCTATTATCCTGAACATACCCACTATTATTCTATTAATAGATGTATAAAATCTTAGGGAATCTTGCGATCTTAATGAAAATATGTCTAAATCGTCAAATGCAGTGACACGATTTCCACAATTGAATGACTCAAAAAATATTTATTAACATTTTGTTAAATCATGGATCGACTCGATGACTTATTAACTTTTATAACTATTTTTCTGGCAATTTGGAAACAATTAAACCAGAAATTATGAGTAAAATAGAATAAATAGAATTTAAATAAATTCTTTTACTCTTTTCTGCATTTTCCTTCAATGATTCATTTGTAATGTTTGAAACTCGTAAAAGATGTAACATTTTCTGGTCATGAAATTCTGCACATCTCATGGAGATGTTGACCCCACGCTACTGGTATTTATCTAGATCTATTAGTATTTTGTAGGTTACATCTGTAAAGAACAAAGTATCTTAAATCAAATTGACTTTTCCTATGACTATCAAATTTTCTTAAACGTCTGACTTTTAGTATGTTTCCATAAAAACATATATCGTTTTTTCAATTTAAATTCTAGTAGAATGATAAAAATATCAAATCTTGGGATAACATCAAAATTATTCAAATCTTATTCAATTCCGAATATAATCAGTGAGTTCTTGAGATTGGTATTTGTGGCCATTGTAATATTCATATTAGTATATGTAGCATTTAAAGTGTACTTGTACGATCAATACAGACCCAGACAGGTGAATGAATGGGCAGCATCTCAAATTGAATCGAGAGAAAATCGTCGGTCTGTTGAGCAAATGCCATATAATCGAGAGATCAGATCCGATCGAACCGATGAATATGAAGGAAATTACTTAACGAAACGAACATTTCGACCATTCCGCTATACCAGATCTCGAAGAAAAGGATCAAATCGAACCGATAATGAATGGGCAGTATCTCAAATTGAATCGAAAGGAAATCAATCTGTTGAGCAAACGCCATATAATCAAGAAATCAGATCAGATCGTATCGATGAAAATGGAGAAATTTATATTACGGAACGAACATTTCGACCATTCCGCTATACTAAGTCTCGAAGAAAAAGATCAAACCGAACCGATAATGAATGGGCAGTATCTCAAATTGAATCAAGAGGAAATCGATCTATTGATCAAACGTCGTATAATCAAGAAATCAGATCAGATCGTACCGATGAAAATGGGGAAATTTATATTACGGAACGAACATTTCAACCATTCCACTATACTAGATCTGAAATAAAAAGATCAAATCGACCAGAAAATCGCACGGATTTAGTGATTCATAGTGAAAGTAACAATAATCCAATAAAAACTAAAAACGTACCAAAACAAAATCCCTCTACTGAAGATTTACTATTAGTAAGCCAATCTAAACGAGTTAGTTCAAGTCAAACCGATGGAGAATTAATCGAAAACAGTAAATCGGAAGACAATTCAAGAGAATATAATAAAGCAAAAGAAAGTCGCACTAATGAAGATTTATTAACGTTAAGTCAATCTCAACGATCCAGATCAAGTCAAACCGATGATAAATTAATAGAAAGTAACCATAAATCGGGAGAAAGTCAATCAAATCAAATCATCAGGACATATTTTCCGTTCTTATGTACACATCATGAAACCAGATCAAGTCAAACGGATGTTGAATGGAACGGAAGTTACAATGAACCGAATCAAAATCGAACTAGGGGACGAAGCAATGATGAAAATCATCCTGAAAGTAGCAATAGTCACAATGCATGGAAAAGTTCTAGAAAACAATCTAGAGTCCATATCCATACAAGATCAGATTCAATGGAGGATGATGAAAGTCACATTGAAAGGGAATATGTTGAAAAACATAATAAACCGGGGGATGGTGAAAGTCACAACGAATCGAGAGTCAACCCGCGCAAGGATTTTCGTTCCGCAGTTCGTAAAGTAATAACGGTAAATAAGCTGCAGCAGACACAACAAATGCAACCAATTAAATCAACTGAGAGCTCGCTGCATGAACCCAGAGATAACCGCGCTTACAGACTCCGACGACGGGCCCACTATCAGGCTTAATAGCATCAAATTCTTGAGTTCACCGTAATAAAATTTAATTTAAAAATTATGTATTACAAATGTAAAATTATTTAATTTTAATAAATTATTTATTCGTTAAAACTCCTAAAGCGCTGATTTTCATTACAGGATATTTAGAAAACACTCTTTTTCATTTCTCTAATTCAGCGGCGTGCATTCCAATACGCAGAAGACGCAGAACACACCTAAAATATCAACAAAATTGTAATCAATTTTTATTATCGCGTTAACGCATTAACGGTAGGTAAATTGCTTCTAGCTGGTGTCCTACTGAGATCTCCTTCAGATCTCTCGTCAAATACGGGCGCGGTCAAATTTAATTAAGAAAGAAGATAGATAGAAATTTAGTTAGATTAAGTATTATCTAGATCTAGGTTAGATAAAGTTCTAAGAATCTATAGTCAATAATGGGTATTTTTCGGAACATGTTGGCAACAAAAATGGTTAGATGTTTACAACATTTTACGAATATTTCAACATTCCTCCATTAACTTGCATTCTTACTCAACTCTCCTACACCCGATTTGGCATTAATTACTTATGGATCCGTGAAATGTCAGGAAAGGTTAGGAACAAGTCATCTACCATTAGGTTATTCGGTAATGGTAAATCTACCATTAGATATTCCTCGACTCTTCAATACCATTTCCCGACTATTTCCCACCTTATCAATTCGTTCATAATTTATTACAGGACTTTCTTGATTAAATTTGCCAGAATAAGTCGGGAAAAGATATGAAAGAGGTTATTACTCGAAATCGTCGATCCTTCTGGGACTTCGTGCCCAATTCCAGGATTCTGTCTCGAGAAATAACGAAGTTTCAAATAGTTTCTGTGTCCTACACTGAAAATAATATCATTGTAAATTCAACAATTTCATATTTGATTCAAATGGAAATCATAGTTCATTTGGTTC
>JANTOP010009806.1:0-15633 GCA_027564815.1 Symmerus nobilis
CTTCGCTGTCGCTGATGCACATATAATTTTGTTAAAAAAAGATAGCCGTATACAACTGAATGTTTCTGACTGTATATGCATTTTTAAGGGTTATTAAATATATAAAATAATAATTATTTTACCCAAACACATTATAGTTTTATGGGCAATTTAAAAATAAAACAAATAAATACAATAAAATAAAATATTGTTGGAGATTTGCGCCGTCAGATAGGACCGTCTTTTGAAAATCCTTGCTGATGGTGTAATTTTTTTCTCTGTCAGGCAACGTTGGTATGCTTCACTTCTACACTTTATCTAAGGGTGGAATTACCCCACAATCCGGGAAATCAATTTGGGTTGAAAAATATGGGCCTAAAATCTGTAATTGAGGCAAAAAATATATGATTTTTTTCAGCATTGATATACTATCAACGCTGAAGTCTTTGGGAAAGAATACTTGCAAAATCGATTGCTATCCATGCTGAAGAGACATAAGATGTCCACTTTCTTTTCCCCTGATCTCATTACGCTGGTTCTACTACTCGAGCAACAGAGATATAACCTAGAGATATTGTATATACAATCACTGGTAGACGGCGAGAGTAATTTTAAATACCAATTATAATCAATTTTCAACCAGACTAAATCATAGGTATATTTACTGGCCACTTACTGTGACGATTAACACCCTTTTTTATCAGAATGTTTCCCTGATCTTAGCGCTATGAATATCACGATCGCTTTTTTTGGTTCTCTTTGTAATTTGACGGGTTTCTGACCGTTAATATATCTTGGACGGTCATAATTTTTATAACTTTGGTAAATATATTTATAGTGTTCTGAGCGTAAATAATAGAATTATCAATTTTCTGACGTAGGTAAGTAAATTTACAAATGTATGACGAGAAATGGACCTTATGGAATTATACATTTTATGAGGTAAGCAAATTTAAGGGGTTCAGCCATAAAATAGACCAAAGTTTTTCTGACTTTGGTAAGTATATAAACATATTATTTATCGTACATTGGCCCATGAGGGTCATCGATTTTATAACTTTAGTAAGTAAATTTAGTAAGCGTTTTTACCATAAATAGATTATAGACGATTATCGCTTTTCTAACTTAAGTCAGTACAATTTAGGTCTAACATATAAACCTTCGATAAGGTTTATCCATCAGACTCGCATTTTTTTCTTTGATATAAGCATAAAAGTCATTTTCCAAACCGGGCAAACGCTCTAAGGGAAGTTTGTTGGACGGCTATATGACTTCGCCCCGACCAATTTTAGTGACCTAGGTAATATTGCCAAAGTCAGCTTACATTTATATTATATTATCGATTTACGATCTCAAATTGTTGCTCTGGTATAACATTGCTTAAAGACAAAGACATTGAATTTTGTGATCACAATTTAAATCCATTAAATTGCTTAGAACTATGTCCTACTGAGTGTTATTAGGCTAGGATTAAAGCTAATCGCCTGAAAACAGGCGAAACAGCCCAGAACATGCAAGAATTCCGGCAATTCTGTAAGGCAGCCGCCTTTTTTAGTTACCGAAGTGACTGCAGGATCTTATACGTAATGGTAGGGATAAATTTGGAAATTCTACAGGGGAAATTAATACTAAATATTTTTCGTAAACTAAATGTGTTCTACTCGAATTAGTCAATATTAAAGAAAACCTCATTGTCATAAAAATAAGTATTTCAAAATTAACCGGACAAGACTTATGTCAATTTGTTAAATTAATTTTTAAAAAATGTGACTTAGAAATTTTTCTTCGGGGCTTGAAGAATTTAATCAAGAATTTTCCTAAGCTCACAACTGGCTCACAAATTTGTTCGAACACCCTGAAATTAGTTTTTGGTCATGCAGAATACAGGAAAACAATTCCAGCCAGATAAATAGTTAGACCAAAATTGTCTTAACAAAAAATTGAATAAAAAATAATAATAACAATACACAGTCAAGAAATCGATTGAGGATATAGAACAAAATGAATGATTTCCCAAAACCCTGGAATTAGTTCTTGATTTAGGTATTGAAGCATTCAAGTTAATGTTTCAGACAAATCGAACGACATCTTAAAAAAACAGAGTGCTACCTCATAGATTTTATAGTTTAATACTTTAATTTCTACAAGTTTAAAATTAGTTTATCAGGCTTTACATTCAATGAAAATGAACTATCACCATCTGTAACTGATAATTACAATTTTCAAACATGATGTGTCTTTCACTTCTTACCAGCCTTCCTGTATCCGTTTCTGTATATACATCCGCATTACAACTTTTTGTATGAGTATACGCACATTTTTAAAGATCAAATTTTCAGCAAGGGATCAAGAAGGAAAAGCCATTTGGAAATACCCATCTTATCACGGGATTATCCTTTATCTCGTTTAATAAAATGTTAGCTAAATTTTGGATACTTAATATGTATTTAACATATCGTATACTACCATGTTCAAAAAATTTCAAGAATTTTTCATTTTTACAGGAGTAGAGTAACAGGAAGGAAAAGTTTGAAATAAGCAAATTCGGATGATGAAATGGAGTATAAACTATTATTAACAAGGTGATATGAGGCTTTTGAGAAAATCAATCCGTTGTTTAACGCGATAATACACCATCTAACAATACAATGATCATTCGTGGGTTTTTGGTCAAATACAATGCAAATATGTACCATTCAACAGCCTCCAAATTTACCTTATATGGCTCAATACGACTTTTTCTTGGTCGATCGATTTAAAAAGCCAGAAAACAAAAATCGCAGTTGAGCTATGCCAAAAGTCGAGTTTCAGAAGTATTGTGAAGGATGGAACAAATGCTTGAGCAGATGAATTGCAGCCAATGGGGACTATTTTGAAGGCGACAATAAGATTTATAAAGAATAAAATTTTTGATTTTATAAGTAAATTCTTGAAAATTTTTGAACATTGTAGTATTATTTGCACTACCAATATGTCAATCAAATCTACGAAATATATTGTAAATAAAATGTACGTTTACTTATACGCATAAAAATTAATCATTGTTATTCGTAAATGAAAATTTTCCTTTTTTTTCATTTATTGTTATTTTTCTTTTCCACATCAAGATATTAAGCAATGAATAATTTTTCAAAGTCAAGGTTCTTATATGCCAAAGCTGTCGCTTCTTAAAATAGAATTTAATAAGCCGTCTATAATATTTTTTGGGGTATGCGCCAACGCTTTATTGCTTTATTTCTCAAGATATTTTAAGAATAATTATTATTATTGGTATTGATAGAAAAGCGATAAAGAAATGCTACTTGAATTTGTTTTTATTACAATTGGATTCAATTTATTTATATAGAATAGACGGTCATATTTAAAAAAAATATGAATAAGTATTGAAATATCTCCAAGATAAATTAAGATAAGATCCGATATGCTTAAAGAAAGTTTCAAAAGTTATTTAATTAAAATTAATTATAAGTTTCTGGCTAATATATGTATATTACACGCATGTAATATAACTATACATCGCCTATTTAAAGGTTAGATTTATCGTTTCTTTTAGATAGATGTATATAAACTAAGACAGCTCCCTCGGTATCTTACATATTCGGTTCTTAATAATTATATAAAAATTAATAATTCTTTTTAAGTGCTAAATATCTGTAAAAATGAATTTTTCCATCAACTTTGAAAAACTTCTAGAATAATAAAGATAAAATATTTCGTACTCACACAGAAAGATAACCGCTGATACTACTTTTCTAGATGATATTTTGAATTTTCCTAATATGAGTTTTTGCCACATAATAGGAATGTAATATATTTATTTAATTTAAGAAATTATGAGTCGAAATGTCTATGCTGATTTATTCATTAAACTATTTTTGGCTCCACCGCACCGTCATCATACAAACAAATCAGTTAAATTTAGTATACAAATTTTCAAAATATCGATAGGGGATGCTGAAGCATCAGTAAATTTTCCAACAATACACCGGCTTATTTTATAAAGTTAAACATAAGCCGGTTTTATAACTAAACACATTCTTTGTTACATAATATTGTACATCTTTTCATGAAATGCCAAATGGTTTTGAGATTTTTCCTTAATTTTATGAAGGTTTGAAATAGTCTCGTTGCGGGGGTATCATAATCTCCTGAAAACCCAAATAATAAGATCAAACAAGTGTATGTTGCTTTTCAATGATATTACGGAAAACTATTTATGGTTTTATGGAGATGGAATGTCTTAATAAAACTATTATTGGATCAAATATTTTTTTGAATATTATTCATGATCAGTTAATATGGAAAATATGCCGGATGCATATATAAAGATGATTGAATTTGAGATAGAGGTTAAAGGACGTGAAAAATAACATCAGGATGCTAATCTAAAAATTTGTGGTCAACGCTCCCCTATAAACGATATTTTTAGTTTTCTAGAAATATTTATACTCATTTTCATCTGGTATATAAAAGGATGTTTAAAATATTTATGCTTCAGTTGAAATTTAACCAAGCTAAAGTGCAAAATTAATATTTTATTTAAATTAATAAAATAATTAAAAGGTTGGTGGTGAATAATAAAAAAAAATTAGTTTAAAAGTGTCCAAATAGATTGGATTATTAAATTTTTTCCTGAAAATATTAGATGTCAGTTGTACCAATGTCTTTCCGGGATTGGTGGGATGATTGGGATAGACCAGTTCGTACATCTCGATTGGTAGATCAACATTTCGGTACCGGCTTACGACGTGATGATTTACTATCATCATTTTGGGATTCATCATCGCCATCCTTACTCCGTAGTGGATATCTTCGGCCGTGGAGAAATCATGATATTCAACGTCAAGACTCTGGATCAACTATTGCTGTGGAAAAGGATAAATTCCAAGTATATTAAATATTATTTTGTGTGTTTATAGATTGATATTCTAAGTGGATGATCAAATTTAGGTAATCCTTGACGTTCAACAATTCACTCCAAATGAAATAACTGTAAAAACAACCGATAAATTTATCCTTGTCGAAGGAAAACATGAAGAGAAAGCCGATGAACATGGTTTCATTTCAAGACATTTTGTTCGAAGATATCAGTTACCAGGTGAGAAGATAATTTTATTAAATTTGTAATGGAAAATTTTTATTTTCAATAAATTTTTGTAAAATAGCTGGCACCAGTCCAAATGATGTCTCATCAACATTATCATCAGATGGTGTTTTGACGATTACGGCAGCACGTAAACCTGTTGAACCAGTAAACACTGAACGGGTCGTACCAATCACACAAACAGGACCAAAGAAGGACGAATCATCACCAAAAGTTGAAAATTAAAATTAAAATGATGTGACTGTGTTGTAATTTCGCTTTGTCTTACAGATTGGACTGCCTTGAGTATTGAAAAATTGACTAACTGAAAAAAAAAATTTATTATTTTGATTCTGGATGAATTTTTTTTTTTAATCAAAATTTTTTATACTTATATTTAATTATACACTAAAATAAATTGAATAATATTTTTGTACACAATTTTGATACAATTATTAATAAATTTCATTTAATGCCTGCGTGATAATCGTGATTTTCTCAAAACTGTGTTTTTAAAGTCGGTAGCCAAGATTTCTCGGAAACGGCTTAACACAAGCTTCTTAAGTATATTTTTTAGTAATTAATCGAAGGTTTTTTCTCACCGATAAATATTTTTTTTTTATAAAAAATTTAAGACCAAAATTTTGGTAAATAAATCGATTTTTTTTAAAAAGTCGCCATTTTGTCAAAAAATTTTATCTTGCTTATTCCTACGATTACTTACAAGATTATACATTACTTTAACGAAATCCGTTTGGTTTTTTCATTTTGGATGATCCAGTCCAGAGATATCGTGGTCACCGCAAGATGCCTTTTTTGAGAGGAGCTCCTGTAGATCAGCTATAACAGCTTCCAAAATTATTATTTTACAAATACAAAAATGTTAAAATACAGTTAAAAGTTACCATAATATGTGTACAAATTTTTACATTAATAAATTTAACATTCTTCTCAGGAAAAATTGTTGAATCGCTTATTTTGGGCCTCCTGACTGTATATAACTCCTTAAGTTGCCGGACCTTTAACAAATTGTTCTGTCTATTTCGCATATTGTCACTATACTTCAGGACAAATTTTTGAAATTTAATTCCTGGACGTTTTTGAATTTTCTCAGATATTCAGGACTGTTTTCAAACTTACGAGTACATTTATTGTATATTTGAATAGCACAGCCGTAGTGAGGGTGAGGCAAATGAGGCGCTTGCTTCAGGCGCAATCGCTAAGGGGGCGACAACATTTGACGGAATTGGAACAATTTTTTTTTTTTAATTGAGAAGAAAAAATTTGTTGAAAAAATAAAAAAAATAATTTTTTAACTTTTTGGAGAAAAGCATGACTTCGCAGTCGACTAGAGAAAGACAGCACAGCATTTGGGTTCAGAAATTAGGTTAAGTTAAACGCTTGACTCTGAAAATGAAAAATTTGTCTTCGAATAAAGCTGCTCATCTAATTCAAGGATTGAAAAATGTATTGCAAGAAATTCGCACGGGGGAATTAGAAGAAAATTTCACGCGGCCCCACATTAGCATCTACCCTGCAAGTGGAAATACGTCCAAACGATCAAGAAAGAAGAATAGATTACATTTGTATGAGGGAGACGTTGATGGGCCAAATATTTCAGAAATGCATGGAATTCGCACCAATTTGATGATTGAAATGAATTGGAGGTATGAGAAATTGATGGAAGTTGTCGGGGATTTTGGATTCTCGTCTGACGAGTCTTTTCATTTTAAGAGTAAAACTTAATTTATAGAAACAGTAGATGATTTGGTAATGAAATATGAAACTCCTGCCCTAGTAATTCAGTAACAGATGCCCTTATGGTTTTCTACCACTACATCAGTGATTACCAACGAATCTTTCTTGAGTGCGAAAAATATACAATTACATATATGAAGCTTTAAAAGCTCGGGCAATTTGGGTAAAATGGGTATAGGCGTGGTAAACAGGGCACTACATCCTCCTAATCCTTATTTTGTAACCCTAGTTTGTAAGTATACTGATATGGACCACTGGTTTTTTTCAGCATTTTTTACCAGTTATAATTAACATAAATTGTACAAAATTAATTATTAACATTGTTAGATTTAAGACATCCACACAAATATCTGGTGGTTTCAATGGCCATCCGGCCTAGGAAATCTATACAAATCATATGTGTAACACACTTTTTTCTTATTTTTTATGTGTATTATTATTTAAATGTTAAAATTTATTAGCTTGGAAAAAATAAAGAATTTAAAATTAAAAAATTAAAATGAAATATGAAAGAGATATCAATAATGTAGAATTCATTGAAGATATTTCTGAGTTCAAGCATGTGGTGCTGTTAATTTTGCCCGACCATATCGAATCTGCAATCACTCTGGAGTTTCTTCAGTTGATTCATGATTACATTCTTAAAGAATCATACCCTATCTTTGAAATTGCATTTAGGATCTTCTTGACAATACCGGTAACTATAGTTACCTATAATTAAAAATTATATGAGATCGACTATGGGACAAGAGAGATTTGCCAACTTAGAAATTTTATCGATTGAGAATGAGGTTGCTCAAAAAATTGACTTCGGCCATAAAATTGATGACATGATGATTTCGGTGTAAATAAAATTGTTTAAAATTATTTGGCACAACCAACCGAAAATCATACAAAATTATTTTAGAAAAAGTTCTATTTTTCTATTTGATTTTGGTTTTACAAAATGATCGCGCATGATTCTCATATTAAGAGCATTTGAGAGATTTTGTGTATACAAAATGCTCCAATTTTGGAAAAACATCATCGTATAAACTGCTCTTTACATTGCTCTCATTTGTGCAATTTTCTGATCTATTTTTGAGACATTTGTTAGACATTTGGCAGTACACCCAGATTAAGACTCGTCATGGGAGTGGGCATTCCTGGAATTTAGAAAGTGAATAAAACATATCATATTTATCTTTCACATTTAATAACAAATCATTTATTTTCCGGTTTTTATTTTTTTTTTTACATAATGTATATTTTAAGACACAAGAAGTAAAACATATAAAACATAATATATTTTAATGATATGTTAGTAACAATGCATAAAATAGTATTTTTTCTGTAGTTACATTTACGTACTGGTATTATGATTATTGATTACTAATTAATAAAATTTAGAAACTTTTTTTTTTGTGACATCTCGAAATGAATAAGATTGGTTGTTTGTTTTATATACTAAATTTTAATATAGAAAACGGAACAAAAGGGATTAGAATTTGGTTTTTTATTTAAATAGAGATTAAATTTTAAATTATTTTTACCTATATTTTATTTACGTTAGATATGTCCAGCACATCTTTATAAATATTTGTATATTAACATTTAAATTAGTATTTAATAGTATTGTTTTACGGAAAATTGAATTTGGGTACTTCTTTAAATTAAAAGAAATAAAATAATTAATTCCCACCATTTATTTTAGTTAAGTTAATAAATTAAACGAATATATTTAATTTATAAGTACTTACATAATTAGATTTGACCTGCAAAGCACACTTCCATCATAAATATTTAACTACATAATTAATTTCTAGTATATAAGTTTTCTCCTCTACGATAAATTTCATAATTTTTAGAGGTGATTTTAATAATGTGTTTTTGAATTTTTTTTTTGAGTTTATGGTACGGAATAAATAAAATGAATTAAAGTTTAAAATGTGCAAATTGAGACAATTTTACTAAATTATTTTTAATATAGATTATAGATCCATTCATATTTTATTGTGACATGATAACAATTATTATATTTGGCATATTTATGTATTAAGCTATATATGAATATTATTTATTTATTTAAAATAAATTTTACAATCAATTTACGTTATATTCAAAAATTAGTCTTCATATGTATTTTTTTTTGTATTGTGTGTAATTTACATAATTAATTGGCAATTTATTAATTTGACCATTTTTATAAGAATCAAGGCAAATATTTTCCTTCTTTTATTTTCAATTAATTATTATTATTTACCTTACATAAATTTGATTTCAATTGAACATATTACTATAGATTTCATATAAAAATAAAATCCGGTAATCAGATTACTATTTTAAGTGTAACATAAGTCAAAGTCAAAGCCCAATATAAGACTTAAATGGGTCTAAATTCCTCAAATACGTTCCGCTAGAATTAGAAGTAATTAATTTGATTATGAATATCTATTGTTCGCCATTGATTTCATAAAGAAAACTTTAATTAAAAATGAAACCTTTATTTTTTGTTCTTCTGTAACCTTTGACTTACATCTTTGGCTGCTTCAAACAATTTACCACTCTCCTCGTGACGGTTTTGGCATACCGGTAATGTTAACTTTTTTTTGTTCATAAATCTAACTGAGCTCGTTACTTATTTGTAAATTTAATAAAATGTTTAATTCATTAACGTTACGATCCACCAAAAATTGGAAGCTTCCCAGCCCAGAAGGCTATTTCGACTGTAGCTTACTAAACCTATTGGTAAATACGACCGGCAAAACTATGATCTGACAGTAAAATTACTGAACCAGCGATACAAAAATTGGGGACTAGTTTCTTTGGGTGCAATGCCCATACAATGCCTTTTAATAAAAAAAAATCATACAATTACTTTCGCTTGTTGCTTGGTTGTATTGTTGTATAAACTAGCACATCCTAGAATCAGGGCCGTTGAGAGGATATTCGGGCCCGGGACTGAACACTTACGGGCCCATATACAAGAAAAATTAAAGATATAGTCAAATATGATCCGAAAACAATAACATGCTGATTTCTTGGGAGCAATACCACAAAATAATGTGGATCATGCATTTGTATCACTTTTGAATCGCTACAACAAGTGTATTGAAGCTAGAGGTGATTATTTTAATAAATAAAACAATAACCTTCAAGATATTTTGCTTCTATTGCTTTTTATAGCCTCAGTCTTACAAATTAATTGTCGCACTCTGTACATTCCTTATTTGTTCAAAAAATCCATGAAAATTACTAAAAAACGTAGTCCTAAACGTATTTCCCCCTTTAAATTTGAAAAAGTAGACTATGATACAAATCTGTAAAATGTACAATGTACATGCACTTACAGGTTATTGTAGTCTTTTTTTATCAGAAAAATTTTCTAATATTTAAGCAGGGAAATATGAACATTTCCGGGCCCCTTTAGAAATCCGGACCCGGGGTTTCCCCCTTTCCCACCCCCCTCTCGACGGCCCTGCCTAGAATTTAGTTTTTCATTTTCATAATTTGGAGTTCTTAATCGTTACAGAATGTGGAATTTTATATTATTTGGCTTCAAATTTTTCGTCAACGCTAAATATCAGTAGATCAGAGTGTATCCACTGTTAATCGTTGAAAAACTTAAGTTCATTGAGTAATTTGCTCTAATCTACTGCACAAAGAAATGATATTGTTCGCTATTGACCATCTATTGGCGATTCGTAACGTCGTAAATTTAGTAAATTTTAATTAACTTTTTTCTTTTTCGTTCTTGTGTATAATTTTAATATTAGGTAGGACAATGTATTGAAAACGTGTTGATTATATATGTCTAAGGCCGAACTTACCGTCAATTTAAAGTTTTGAATTTAATTGAATTTAATTAAATTAATTTAACTTGAATTAATATACCTACGGATTGTACTAATTCATGTAATGAATTGTTTGGGTCCTACGACCTACATTCTATAAACTTTGACTTATAAACATAAAATGATTTCCAATATAAATAAATAGGCAACTTTGAATTTATAGTTTACAATAATTAACAAAAATTTATTATTTATCTATTAGTATTCAATAAATGTAATTTAGTCAGGAATACACCCACATCCACAACATTTGTATTTGATTAGATTAGATTCGGTTCAATTTGAACTCTATTGAATTAAATTATTATTAAATAAAGTAATTAAACCTATTTCAAAAACCGTTTCTAAAATTAACTATGTCAGAATTATCTTTACGTCAAATATTAAAAAAAGATGGGTGTGAATTGTATCCCTTTCGAAACCAAATATAGATATTTTTAATATTGTATTGTAGTAGTTAATTGTTACTATTAGTAATGTTATATTGTAGTTGTAATTGTAAGAATTTGTAATTGTACAAAATTAATTTGATGAAATTTAAATTATAATTTTCTTTAAACAAAAAAAAAAATATTTCATCCCTTTTTCCTATTTCGAAATTTTCCCCTGGCAGATAGATTAGATTCAACGCTCTCAAATTTGTGGGAAAATGATGCATAAGGAAATTATCATAATTATCTGTTATGTTACCACTCGTCGAATCATTAATCCACAAACTTATTTCATATTTGAGTTATATATCGCAACGAATTTATAGTGAAAAAATTCGTTGTGGGAAAATTAATCGCGCGAATATTCTACATACTTAGGTTCGTATAACGCTTAAGCTATGCTTTCCTCCGAATTTTGCCCACCTTACCTAAAAAATTTTAGGTGGCATCTAAAACGAATGCATGTAGTTATATGGAAGTGCTTTCCTCCAAAAAGAGGAAAGAGTCGACCATATTTTTGTAAAGAGAATATATCAAATTTTAAAATTTCTCTCATTTTGTTCGCCTAAAATTAATGTATCGACTTGGTTTTTTAATCTCGACAATTGAAACTTAAGTTTTAATTGTCAATCTTTATGTCATATTCCATAAATAATATGCACATACAGATATTCAATACATACATTTCGAGAAAAGCACCCTGGCCTTAAAAATGACGTCAAAGACAGAAATGAGAGGCCTAATTTCATTTTAAGGTAATTTGGCAATCATTGGAGGAAAGCATAGCTTTAGTGGGAAAAATGTTTTTGAAAGATAAATATTAGAAAACTTGTAATGTTATCTTGTAATGTTGGTATTTTTTCAAACGATTTTTCTCATATTGAACTTTCTCATAAAATAATTGGCAGTAGGCATAAGAAGAATTTTCCCACATTCTTATGCCGCAAGACTTAAGAATTTTCTTATGCCGCAACGCCAAGGGATATGTAATTTCACTATTGATAAATGTAAAGATAAAAGGGATGTGTATTGTTTATGCAAATTTCTTTTAAATTTAAAAAAAAATTCATTGTTAAAACTTTATGTTCACAAATATGTTCAATATGAAATAAAATTTCCTTTTTATAACTAAATTCAGATATTCTTTTGGTATACATATGAATTTAATTGAATAGAATATCTAGAAATAGTAAATGTTGCAATTTTAACTTATTCCTTTTATTGAATACATTATTATACTAATGTAAGTGCAATTTTCAAGTACTCATTCAAATTGACTATTGATTTGTGACACTATATTGGTATATTTGGTACTAGTGTTTTTGTTCCTTGATAAAAGTATATTGGAAGTATTTTCTAAGAAAAACTGAATAAGCTCTCTGTTATTTACCACTGCTACTTCTGCTTTGAGGGTTTTGGCCTTGTGACGATATTGATAATTGTTTCGCCTTTATATCATTCAAAGTATTAATTCCTTGTTCCTCGTACGCTTTCCATTGTGCATAATTGTATTGCATGTAATGTATTAGTTCAGGCATATCAATAAATCCTTAAAAGACAAAAAGAATTAAATTTAGAATTGAATTAAACCGCATCATTAATATTACATACCATCCCATGCCTGTAACATATCTTGAATTATATATTCAATAAATCCAATTTGGCTCTTTGATATGCTACAAGTGGCCCGATCGAACATGGGCATTACAATAGGTAAATTGTGACGCTTCTCCTCATCGGTCTGTGTAAAATATTCTTCGGCTATCCGGCGTGCCCATTCCACACAAAATGGTAATGGTCTTGCCGGATTGCTAACGTCAGCACATTTAATAAGCATCCGCCTAATAAGGACTTGATTATCGTCCGATTCACTTTGAGTCATCTGGAATACAGATATTTTAGATAACTTTATGGTCTTAGAAGCGAAACAAAAAGTCAAACCTCATTATCTGTGCCAAATATACTAACAAATTTTGCTAAATGTTCAAAATGTCTTGTCATTTCAGTTGCTAGGATCATATCTACTATTATAGATCGTACATGTTTGTAATTTTCACGGTCTAAATTTTTGAAAATGTTAACTTTTTCATCACCTATAGCGAGAAGGTGAATCAATGAAATTCGGTTCAAAATTACCTATTAATAATTTTCTTACGTAAAGTTAATTTAAATGTTAACGCGGCATGGTGAGACTCCAGCACGCACAAGTCATTATAAAGAATCGCTAAATAATTGTTTGAATTACAAAGGAATGCGGATGACCGACCCGGATGGTCAACGTCATGGGCAGATGCTGATATTAAAGCTGTGGCTTCATCCATATTATCCATAGTTTTATTGTCTTTCATTGCTAATTGATGTAAAAATGCTGCAGTTGCCTGTAATATAAATAATGTGATATATAAAATTCGGTAAATTGTTTCGTACTCTGAAGAAAACATTACCTGCATAACATCGGCTGCATGGGTACTATTGTGATATGTATTTGCAGCATGATAATGTGCTTCCATAACAATAAACCAACGATTGCAGGTTGTCTCATCAATGCTAAGTGTTTGAAAAACTTCAAATCTCCGAAACAATTCCATTCCCAGCGATACTAATGGCCGTTTATCAGTCAACTCTTCTAACTTAAATATATCGAAATCCCAGTCTAATGAGGTTTGTAGTAAATCGGTTATTTGTTGGGCACCCTTAGCTTTTAATGGTAACAATGTGCTAATTGATGATTGTCGATTTGAGCTACGAATCACAGAATCGTTTGAACTACGTCTAGATGACATAGTATTGGTTGGCCCTTGCTAATAAATTATGAAAAACGATCATATAATAATGTATTACTATTACTTTGCTCAGTATATTTTAACTTACAGTAAGTAAAGCTCCAATAAGATCAGTTGCGACTGGATCATCTGGTCGCATCATCTCTTTCATTTGTGGACTGTAGAGACCCTCACGTTTTAAAAATTCCATTACCCGGTCCAATAGTTTGGCTTCGTCCGGTGAACAACTTTCCTGTACTTGACCTAATATGCTAACAACTTTTGTAATTGGTGCCTCCAACGGGAGTGCAGATAATTTGGCTAAACTAGTTCGTCGTAGGCCATCCGATGCAATCGATCGTACATCAAAACTACCGCGTCGTATCGAATGCAGCGAACCTCTGGGCGCCTCCTTTGGTTGCGGTAATTGAGCTATCACATCGTTAGTTTGACCGGACGGATCCAATGTTATAACTAAATGTGTTGGTATTCTGGTCACCATATTAGATAATAAATTAATTTGTTGGCAAACTATTTTTGGGAAAGGTGTTCTTTTATATCTTATATACCTTCCAATACAAGCTACTGGTACAACGTGTACATGCACATTTGTTATGTCCAAACTTTTCCGTTTAATTGACATCAGACTATCAAATTCACGACAACGTTGCGTTTGAGTAAGAATTAATTCAACGTCTGACGAAAATAGCTCAGCCAAGGGACGACAAACGATCTCATCCTGTTAATGTGAGAAATTTCAGAATATGTCCGATATTTAATTGGATGGGTTTATTTGGAAAGACAAGCAATTGTTGTAAAAGAAGCCATGTGTTACGTAACCCAACAGTTAATAAAGTTATATTATTTGGGTAGAGAAGGAAGTCATGTTTGGATGTATTTTCATTTAAAGGTGCTTCCCATCCATGATATATGTATTCTCAAAATTCGACTTTTGGGTCTTGTTAAATTTAAATTTATCGCATCTATTCCGTTAGTTAGAAACTAAGATATTGTTAAAAATAGCAAGAACATAATTAAATTCAATATTTTCTAATAAAAATGTATTCCACTAAAGAAAGTAACAGTTAGTTCTACTAGGTTCTAAAATTAATATTGCTTGAAGAAATTGCATTTTTCCGGAAATTAGGTCGGATATACCCTTAAGTAAAAAATATTCAAACAAAATTTAATATTGAGGAAATGAAAACACATGGGGGTTGTATCCAACATTTTATTGTAGAATTGAACTGTATAATATTACACTGAACCATTATCATCTCTTTCCCAGTACGATGATGTAAAATCACAATTAGTATGTTGGTGTATATTTGATTAATTGTCTTACCCGGTCAACCAGAATTTATTGTATTTTCACAGTAGCTATAAAAGGATACTTACCATTTTAATATTAAAAAGTCGCTCGGCTGCTCTATTCGCATATTGTATCCTTAACAAATCGTCAGTTATAACAGTTGCCTCTTTTAATCGATGTAAAGCCGTATACAATGCCTGCAATTTAAAATAAGTATAGTACATTTATTATTGCTTTTCGTTTTATGAGAGGGGATTGAAAAGTTTATTACAGAGTATATAGAGACATATAAAATATAGGAAGATTACTCATCTACTAAATGGAGAGCATCGCTGTAAGCGGAGAAGGTTGTAAGCTATTAAGGGGCTACACCGCTGTGAAATTTTCAAAAAATCGTTTTGTCTTATTTAATAGTTCATACTTTCAAGAATATCCTGTGAAAATCTCAAGGTCGTATCTCTAATACTCCCCGAAT
>JANTOP010009817.1:0-15625 GCA_027564815.1 Symmerus nobilis
ATAAATTTAATATCAAAATATTTTTAATTAAATTTTAATTCATTTTTAATTCATTCTGATAACAATTATTGCCCTTTGACCAGACTTTATTAATCTGGAAAACATTAAATTTAATTATTCTTTTTTTGAAATACCACGTCAGATTGATAAATTTCTAAGGTATAAAAAGGCTTGTTGAAGCCCAGAGATCAGTTCAGTTCAGTTCCGTTCAGAAATCAGAAGTCAGTCAAAAGTGAGGCATCGAGAAAGTCGTTTTAAAATTAGTCCATCGTTACAGTTTTATGTTAAAATAATAATAAATCAAATAAATCTAAATATTTAAATTAAAGTTAGATAAATTAAATTTAAATAAATCTAAATATTTAAAGTGAATCAAGAAAATAAAGATAATTAAATTCTTTAAATTTCAGTCGCTCATATATCTCTCGCGCGCAATCACGAACTAATTCTTTTTGCACAATGGCCAGACCGTCCAGACGGCCAGACTCTCAAACGGGTCATTCGATTTTCTTGACTGATATATTGAATGAACAGTACTGAATGGATCATTTAGAATGTATCATAAATAAATTTTGCAAAATTAAATTTCTTATAAGACAAAATTGAAGTAGTCAGTTTTTTCAATTTTTCACTTTTCCCTCCGATGGAAAGATATTTTTTTACAAAGCTTTAATCTTAAGACATATGATATCAAACATTGATGTTGGTAGACGGACAGGTTTTTAGATCAATTTTTCATACTTTCGCTTCTCTAATGTATATTTCTCTCAACCCATTTCAGTGATTATTGAAGATCTTGTAACTTTATTATTATTTAGGTGTCGAATATTAAATTTTAAACTAACTTAATTCTAAATTGATAGAAAATTTATGAATTTTGAAAATAAATTCCATTTTGTTCCATAAATTCCATAAATTCCAATTCCACCTAGCATTCCATTTAATTTTATGAACGGTTCTAGAAAAGTTATCAATTAAGATAAATTAAGATAAGTTTTCAATGGAATTAAATCTCGAGGGGAGTAGCGAAATAGGGGATCTGAATATCATAAATATCCGATGGTGATAACCGACGGCCGAGTTACGCTTCACCGACAATTTTCAACAAAACTTCCTAATATATTACCAACTTCTCGACTTTAAGGATTTCTGGAATTCCTTTATTGCGATTGCGATCAATTACAACTATATATATCAGAACGTTTCCAAAATATTACGATTTGTATGATATCGCACCCCGGCAACAAAACTCACATAACTCAAAAATTATCATTCCCAGTTTTATACTGCCATCGGTTCCGCAACGACCATATACATCTTTGAAAAAATATTACTTAACGTTAATTTATAACCTTATCATGTTCTGGCTATTATACAATTTTTAAATTGGAATAACTCAATCTAAACACTTGCCCTACATGTAACGATTATTACCGTTTATAGCTTTTCTCCGTATAATAGCAAATTATACTAACAATCATTATTATTATTAATATTCGAAGTTATTCAATGAATTCAAGTAGAATGGTTTGATCATACACCTAATATGTAATAATTCTTTCAATATATAACAAAAGTTTGATTAATCATACGTCCTTACGTAACATTAATTTTAATTCGAAGAAACTTCTGCTTTACAAGCAATACCGTCTTTCCAAAAGATTTAATTTTGTGAATATTTTGTATCAATAGTTCTGTAAATATGTTATCTACCAGTGGTATCTACTAGTAAAATGATTCCATTGATTTAAGATTAAATATGAACCTCTAAAGCTCCAAACATATGCGAAGTTTTATAAACGTTATACCAAAATATAAATTTCTAGAAACCCCCCTTGAACGTCTATAGTTACACCACTGCTCTTCTATACAATTTAGTACAACTATGATATAGTCGTTCATTAGAATTGCATCATAAATTTTCATAACACTGGTAGTTGTAATAATATATCGATTCCCAAAAGGCACATCCATAATACGAATGTGAATTTAAAAAACTTTTCATCTAATAGCAATTTTCAATTTTACACTCAATAAATTTAGAATTTCCAACCAAATCCACATAATATTTCATGTAGGATGTGATTTTTCGTTCGTTATCATCGAATTATCACATTTACAGGTAGACGGCACGTAAAGTTCTCAAAATGATAGCCAATTTATATTGATTATTTTGAATCATCTGATTATTCTGATCTATTATATGATCAATCTTCTACCCATTAATTAAGTGTTTGGCGAAGAAGTTGAAGGTATTATTTTTACAATAATTAATATAGTTTATGCACTTGTCAATATGTTATGTACTTTAACTGTTATTGAATTCAAATATCGTATACTTTTTTTATTATATCATAATTGCATTTACTAGCCACATTATTGTAGAGGTAAATGCCGCAGAGCAATATAAAATCCAAACAAAAATCATAATCACATCTCGTTTGTCTAACATAGGAAATTCCTAAAAAGCCTATAAACTAAAGAGATTTCCGATTTAGAATTCAATTCATGTGTCCTATTCGCTAGCAATTTATAACCTGAAGCGTATACAATACATTGAACAATAGATATTAAATTTATTCAACAAAAGACTTTTATGATTACGGTGTGTTCATTTGATTTTTCACATTTATCATTTCTTTCAATTTTCAGGCGAACGTCTCATTCAATATGCTAGTGAAAATTTAGTAACGGAAATATTGATTCATCCGCAATACAATACATTAATACAATGCATGAGAAATTTACTGAGCAGCTTTACTCGACATAGACATATTATACATGCCGGTTACACTTTTGCAGGAAATGGATCTTGGATACTACAGGTACGCCAATTTACGTATTTATTATGTTATTTATTGTCAAAGGCATTCCTTTCTAACGGTTTATTAGAACATGTATTTAACGATGCCGTAATAAGACGATTTATTAGAGTACTAAATATTAGGATGAAGATTAGGAAGATGATTAGAAATTTGAATAGAATTTTGTAATTGATATTGGAATCAATCAATTATTACACATATATTATAAACAGAAGTACATGGTATGGGGAATATTTCACGGTATATTTCTGTAAGATTCTTAATATTCTTTTATTTTTTTAAAAATGTTGTCTATATGTGGTTAAATAAGATCAAGTAATGGGAGAGCCTATTATGATATTTTCGAGCCCTATAGGCAAGACATCGACTACGGGCCCTTTCCCTGAGCATATGTGGAAATCAAATTATCAAACCAAAATTTTGATAATGCACTTTGGATTATACCTATATTTTATTCTAAAAACCGTTTTTTATTAGATCAAATCGATTGGATTTTCGGATCCCGACCAAATTCACAATTTCTGCCGATAACTATCCCCATTTTTTTTGGCCAAAATAAAACAAATTTCAAAATGGATGATTTTATCAAAAAATTTCCTGAATAATACCTATTCAAAAATCACTTAAGAAGAGATTTGCCATTATAAGATTAAAAAATGTTTGAAAAAAAAATATCGCTAGTGCTACAAAAATCGTTGAATTTTATTGTAATTTGTACCTTTTTTAAAGGAATTTTTAACACATTAGTTGGGACAGAATATAACCCCTCGTAGTAAAAGTATTGATAGATCACCGTTTCCAAATTTCCAAATTTTAAATTTTTTGAAAAATTATAACCATAGTCCTGAAAATTTTCCGTCTTCTAAACGTACCCCTTATATCGACCCCTCTAAAATCTGGGGGGGTTGTTTTTCCACAATTTCCTCATTGGACCTTTATTCCCACGTAACTAGAGTAAATGTTTCAACACGTTGGGTACTGGTCACTCATATTAAATTTGTTTGTCGGATGCACGAAAGCTACATTTAGGGAGTGGTTCGCATGTATCATTCAAAAGTTCAAATTGTATTTAACTTACCTTACCTTACATGTTAAAAAAGAAAAACTGTTTGTGTGTAAAATGTCTCACATATATCCAAGCAAGTAATTATTGTGAGTTGTATTGTATGTGAGTTACATCTGCCCTCAGTGGGCTTATAAGGTTCCCAAGCAGCAAAAGCATTTTAAATAAATTGATAATTATTCTAAAATAAATAATAAAATGTAATAGAGTTTGACACTCAAAATAAAAATAAACACTTTAAAAAACATATTTTAAATCTAAAATACATTTTCCCCATTAAATTAAGAGAACGCAAATAATAACGAATAGCGCTAAAAGAGGTAGCGCCAACACAGGTATGCAGAACACTTGCTCACTCCTATTCACTCTTGCTCGCATTTTTTGGTGAATTCCCATCTTAAATTTACAAGATTAATACTAATTTGCTGTTTTGATACGTCGCGGGCCCTCCTAATCACTGGGCCCTAGGCAACTGCCTAGTCTGCCTAGGCCACAGTTCGGATCTGAATAATGGTAATTAAATTACCTACAATTTTCACCAACTTTGTTATTCGGCACAGTAGTTTCGACACAATCGATAGACATATGCCGGAACTATTGAGCCGATTGAGAAAATCGTCGAAAAGAATTTGTAGGCAATACCTTTATTAATATTATATCTTATTTAACCATATCGATTTATTCTAACTCGAGATATGTTCAAATATGTGAGATTACCTAAAGAAAAAATTGCATAACATTTTTAAAATTCATATCTCAAAATTCCTTCCATTGAAAAAAATTTGATTGCCATTCTCGTGTTTAACGAGCCAAAGTACATATAACAATGTATAGTTGCATCTCGATTATAGAGATTTTTATTTATTTTGGCGCATAGTGTAATTAGCTTAATATTGCCCTTATGCAACTAGCGATGATTTATTTCATTTTAATATTAAATTTCTGGATTTTATAATTTGCATTAAAAAAGTTAGAAAAGAAGGGACAAACGGCGGTGGATAAAGTCGAGAAAAAAGTGTGAAAATATTGGAAAAAATACGAATAAAATGAGAACAAATTGGAAAAGTCAAAACGTGAAGAAACTGAAAGACGATGAAAACATCGATTCATCTAGAGTTAAATTTAAATTTGGAGCAGAAGTTGAAGAAATCAATTAGCAAATTAACGCATTTATTGTATGTTTTTAATCAATTTAATTACAATTATATAAAACCTATTACATTTAATCTTAAGATTGGTGCATCGAATCTTAAGAATGAAATTAAAACTTTCGGGAGTTTGAATTGGAAAAACGACCTATCTTTAGTATATGGTACATATTTAACTTTATTGAACTCTAAAATTCTTATTCTAGATAGATATCCGTAATATAAGGAATATTACATTTTTATATTCAATCAATACCCGTAAATATCTCAAGGAAGGAAAAATTATATTACTAAGGTCGCTCGAGCATAATACAAATAGCTCCCAATTCAACTTTATTGTTTTTCAATCATACTTCAGAATAAATTTCACTAAATTAGGAATTGGGTTGGGATTAATATAACAGTTTGTTTAGTAAAAAAGAAATTTCTTTACTTTATATATTCTACCAAATGTGATAAGAAAATTACGTGCATAGTTCGAGATACAATTAAGACGTTATCAGCAAATTTATATGCATGCTGAATTGTAGATTGCCTCGAACAATAGTTTCGAATATTCAAAAGAATATCTATGTACTTATAATATACTATTCATAGAAAGACAATAGTAAGAAGAAAATTTAGTACATTATTCTTGAATTACGGTATTCCACCATAATATATAAAAATTGTTCAGCCCATTTCTTGTTAACTCATCCTAATTTTCACCGTTTTATTTTATCATACACGCCATTAATATAATATTTTCTTGTTCCATTATTTTTCTTCATTTTTTGTGTTGAAAATGTTCCTATTTTCTCTTAAATTCACTAAAGGACCATCTCATATTTTATGACAAAATCCAAAACACTGAAGAACGAAATGGGAAGGAATTTTATTATGTTCTGGGTTTATAAAATGTATTTAAGTGAAAAGAACCATATAACATATGAGTATTATGGTTAAGATAGGTCATTTGGAAACATTTCAACACAAGCTTATCCCATCTAAAAACAAATAAATGGAGAAAAAAATATCATCTAAATTCTTTTCTGAAAAAAGTAGACGTATATAATTAAGAAGAACTTTGAGGCAAATCGTTAGCGAAAGCCAAATTAGAATGATAAATTCTAATGTACAAATGATGAATGAAATAAGTAAGAAAATATGTGTAGCAAAAAGTGAAGCTATAGAAGGTAATAGTAGCCAGTTTAGGAAAAGTCACAAATAAATCAAAATGACCAAAAAAACATTAAACGATAAACTATGTATATTGTATATGTAACACTACCTACTATTTCGTTCTTTACTTAAAACAGACAGTTTAAAGGCTTTTGGTATAGGTTCAGCAAAATAATATTTTTAGGTAATAGAACAAAAGAAGTACCGCTAGTGGATATAATGCCAAATCCCTAATCAAATCCGAGAATTTTGGGTCAATCAATAATAACATAATTTTTCATTGTTAAACTATTATTTCGCACAGGATGGCACATTTTCAGTAGCTGACTTTTCTGAAGCTTTTCAAGAGCATGAAGTTCAACGCGTATTCCGTGCCTATCCTGATACTATATCAACTTATATACATTGTGCTGGAGCTGGATTTTGGCATTCATTGCCCGACAAGCCATTCGCTAGATCAAACAAAATACGTATAAATCCCGTTGATGTACTTGATTCGGGAAGTGATAAGATCAATGCATTTATTGGTAAGTACATTCAACTTTTGAACAACAATGAGTAATATAATCTGTGCAATGTATTATAAATTATACTTTCAACGTTACATATATTATAAATTGGCTCTCATCCAATTGGCAGAATATCTGGCGCCAATGCTCATACCGGCTTCTATAACTGATTTACTAGAGAGTTCCGATGTTGTAGGAAATATACGTTTCAGTCATCCGACATTGTATGTCTTTCCTGGTGGACAAGGCGATGCGGCTCTATTTGGCATCAACGGATTTAATATGCTGGGTAAGTATCATTATTACAAGTAACAATAACAATTATTTTTAATTACTTTGCCCGTTTGCAAACCATAAAATTACAAACCAACATTTATAATGTTATGAAACTACAATATGTTAAGAAGTCCATTATAATATCAATAATATTGGTATTTGAATTGGTGTCATCTTTCTAAATCCTAATTTTATTGTCGATGGATAATACAATTTTTTTTACAAGAAAAAATATGCTGTTGCTAGCACGCATGATAGAATATATAATATACATATATCATTGACACAGCTAGCAGTTCGTCCTAAATATTGCATTGTATACCAAAGGCTTACCATACTTCTTAAATTTAGTTGACAACATCAGCATCTTTCATAACATAGCTTCCAAGATATTGAAAACTCTCTACTCTGTCTATTTGTTTGCCTGTCGTTAACAAATTTTAGGTTTGTGTGGGATAGGAGGCAAGTATCGTCAACAACGTAAAGAACTTAAAGACGAAGCCGAAAAACGATCTAAAATCACCAGAAGTTCTTAGGGACGAGATCCGGTACTCCATTGAATTCCAATGGTTGTGTTACCAGCCAAATAGGGGATTAGAAACAAAGCCGTGAAAGGGCACAACCCTGTTTTTTTTCCAGAACGAACTCACAATCTGTACCAGGTTGCCACTCACTATTATTTTTTTCGAATTTAATATCTGCGCGAATCCGTTATTCATTAAACAGTTTTGTTACTGAAAAACGATCAGGACGTCGCCCAACATTTTGGAATGATTTTATGAGTAATTTAGAAAACAAAGCTCCATTTTCTAACTATTTCTCATGTTCTACGAATTTTTTCCAATTTACCATGGCTTCTTGCAACTCTTTCAGACATTTTCGAAAATTCATTAGCTTCATGAGTTTCTCTTAATATTTTTTGACTCTTCCTAATGTTTTCCCGACTTCTCGACTTTCCCTACATCACTGCGTCATTTTCAGACGTTTCACGCTTTTTCCCGATATTGCTCAAGGGTTTTCAACCGGTTCAAACTATAATCAGTACTCCTCTGCTCCTACCGCAATAGATACTTTCCCCGAGTGTTCTTAATCTTTTCCGATTTTTGCCGAATTTGGTGGATATTTAGCGGTTTTCTGCTTTCCCAGAATTTTTCCGGAAGTCCACTGACATTTTCTGAAATTTTGCGATTTTACCCCGACATTTTAAAGCCAAGAAATTATGTACAATAATAATCTTTCTTTACCGATCTATCGCTACAGTTTCGGCATACCGATAGCGCTTTTTTCTCATCGAAATAGGTCTATTTATATTGATTCTACTATTTGTAAAATTTTGAAGTAATTGTGCATACCCTATCAAGGTGGTCTGGATCCGTCACTGGTAACGATGTGAAATATCCTCAACAGCCTGATCTTAATTATATCGAGGGTTAGGGCTGTGTAATATCATATCGGATCACCCATTTATATTTGGAAAAAATATACCCGTTTGTTGATGTGGCCCTCTATTATCTCTATGGATAATATTGAGACCATATGGTAATAATCAGCATGCCTTTTGACGTAATAACAGTGAAGCGTTAACTATTGTTTGTTAAGTTTTTACTCGGAAGACTAAATATATCAGAAACCAATATTGAGCTTATTTTGGTTTCCAGATGTAAGTTAGACTGCAATTCTACTTGTATGCTGTCTTTAAAATGCAGAATATGTCTGTGATTGTTTTGCATTATTGATCATGTTCGGCTCGAGAAATCAGGATCACTTTGGCCCTATTCATACTCGATGGGGTATCGAATGAATTTTCTATATGGAAGTTTTTTCTATTTATTTATTTCGGTTTTTAAAAAACAAAGTACATAGTTCGGTATGCACTTTATTCTGTTCTTATTCCTAATTCATTATTCTGCACTTAATTTGGTAATTTATCTATTAACCTGCAAAACTGATCAGATCGAAAAACCCCCATTTGTATTACTTATTGATAATTTTCGTTTAAAATTTACAGTTGACGGAGGCTTTAATCGTAAAGCATGTTTTTGGGATTTTGCACGACATTTAGACCGCTTGGATGCCGTATTATTGACTAGAGTCAATAACAGTAACATTCAAGGGATGAGCTCGGTAGTTGAACGAAAACATGCAGCACATGTCTACCCACAGATAGGCCATTTCTTCACCAATATACCCGAAAATAAAAGTTTACCTAGTCCAGATGGGGATAAAGATAAAGATCCATTGCAAATTGATCTAATTGAACGTGGCAGTCAAATGGTAAACAATCTGCGATCGATCAATCTAAAACCTCAAACATGTTACCGTGATATTGAACCAATGAATCTATACCATAAAGTTGGACATGGAACATTGGACATGTATGTAATAAGTCCGGGAAAGGATTCCAGGGAAGTTCGGGAATTCTTGCAGAAATGGCAAGCAAGTGATCAGAGATTATTTTCCGGCAAAGATACAAGAGAATTTCAATTTCCGCTAGAAAATTTGGTTTCAATTTGCGCGTTATTGGTATGGCAACCCGCTAGTCCGGACGATACTATTACCCGTATTCTGTTTCCTGGTAGTACACCTGATTTTAAAATTATGGAGGGATTAGAAAAGATTAAACATTTGGAATTCATGAAGCATCCCATGTGTACTGCTAAGAAATTAGCGGCAAGCAGTTCATCTACACCTTTCACCAAAAAAGCAGTGAAATCCGCCCCAATTGAAAAACCTATTGCCGAGCCAATTGTTCCGTCCCATCAAAAGGTCATCAAACCATTGCCGGCACCCGAAAAGGACAATCGACTAATTGATAATAAAATTAAAAGTATCCAAACGGATAATAAAATTAAGGAATCGAAGTTAATAGAAGATCAAATAGCTGAAATTAAACCAAAGCCAATAAAAAGAATTGAAGATAAATCAGAGATGATTCAAAAGGCAGAGAAGGAAGATAGTTCCGAAAAGAAAGTTGAAGAGCAAATTAACGGCGTAGATAAATCTGGTGATGAGTTGGATAATGATAAAGTGGTAGACGAGACAACAAAAGAAAATGGGGATATTAAACTGGAAATCGAAAGTATTAAAGAGAAAGTGAAGAAAACTGACACTAAACTTAAAACGGAAGCCAAAACACAAATAAAATCACGTATTGATTCCAAACAGCCTAAATCTATGGAGAGAAAGAAGAGAGAAACGTCTGAAAAACGTGAGCTCGGCAAGTCAAGTCCAACAGCCACACCAAAAAAAGCAGCAACCGAGCAGTCTAAACTGGTAAACGGAGCCTCTACAAAAGACAAGGAAACCAAACAACGGGTTATAACTAGAGTTAGTCGATCAAGTCCAAGTAGCACACCAGCAAAAAGTGCTAAAGAAGCGAATAATAGAAAAGTTCTTGAATCAAAACAAAAAGCTGTAACGAAATCAGTCAAGAAAGAAGTTAGTGAGAAGAAAGTCATTGAGAAGAAAGAAGTAAAAGAAATTAAAACAGAGAGAAAGCCTATTTCCCGCCGTACAAAAGCCAAATCTCCATCTCGTCGTGCAATATCCGGCAGTCCCATTAAATCGGCAAAACCGAAAACTGAAAAAGATATGATTATTCGAAAACGTTTGGATAAAGGCGGTACTACTGATTCTAGTTTAGTATCAACACCAAGCGCTGATGAAGTGACCAAGAAAATTACAGATGCTGAATTATCTGCTGATCCAGAAGTAATTGCTAAACAACGAGAGCTGGATGATTTGCAAGAAGAACAGGAAGCTGTCAGGGAAATTGAAGCAGTTTTTAAACGAGACGAAATATTGAAATCCAAAGACCAATTTCTTGATCACAGAGATGCACTTGGTAAACAAGACAGTACTACAGAAGCTGAAGATGATGAGGAATATCTTATCATCGAAAAAGAAGAAGTTGATCAATACACAGAAGATTCCATAAATGAGCCGGAAAGTAGCCTAACCAAAGAGGAGGAGATCCAAAAGCATCAACGCGATTCACAAGAATCAGAAAAGAAACGGAAAACGAGTATCGAAAAAACTGAAGAAAGAAAAGAGGCTGAATTAATGCCAGAAAAGGAAAAGGATGAACCTGATAAATCTGATATTCCAAAAGAAAACGCATCCAAAGTATCAACCAAACGTGACGATTCTGAACTAAAAGAAACTGTTCAAGAAATAATATTATCAGCAAGGGAAATTGTTAAAACAAAATCGGATGAAGAAGTAGCCAAAGCAGATGAGATATCATCACCAAGTCCAGAAGATAAGTTAAGCCAAACAAAGAAAACCTCTGATACCAAAGATGATCAAATTGAAGGCTCCCCTCCAGGCCAAGACATTAAAGATGGTGAAGTTCAAAATTTACCCGAAAGCAGTCAACCGTTTTCGGGTACAATTGAATCAGGCGCTACTACAGCACCGACATTACCTGAGGATGAACGAATGTCACTTCAACAAATTAAAGAAGATCTTGTTATTGAAGATAAGCTTATTCAAGAGGATGCAATTACGAAACAAATAGATGTTCCTGCTACTGCTATTGATATTCCCTTAACCAAAACTATTGAGCCACTTGTCGAAAGGGTAGTGCCAAGTAAAATACATTTTGATGCTCAACATCAGTCTCATCTTCGTGACGTCGTTAAAACACCTGATGAAGTAGCCGATCTCCCAATGCATGAAGAAGCTGACATTGATGCATATGGCGATGGGACTGATGATAAAAAGAGTACTAAGACTGTTATGAAAGAAGAAATGAAGGAAAAAATCATAGTAACTGAAAAATTGGAAGAATCCACGAAAAAATTAGTAACGGAACACGACGATGTTTGTAATGAGAAAGATACAAAAATTGATCTAAGTAAAGAAAAAAAGGGGGAAGAAGACGATGAGAAAGAAAAGGATACTAGAGAGGATCACGTTCAGGAAGATGTATCCGACAAAGAAAAATCTCCAAAAGATGTTAAAGATTCGGGTATGTTCAGTTTTATGGCGGGAATAGGTAAAAAGGTTGAAGATAAACTAACAGATATTAAAGAAAAATTAACTGGCGTAACGGAGAAGGTTGAATATAAAATGGAGGAATTAGGAGAAAGTTTTGAAAATACTTTAAAAGATGTAACGCCAAAAGATAAAGGCCGCAGTCCAGAACCTGAAAAGGAAATCGTATCCGACAAACAAATTGCCGATAACGCAATCAGTAAACATAGTGAGGAAGTACAAGAGAATAAAGAAATTTCCCAAGAGTATATAGCTAAATCTAAAGATCAAGAAATAGTTACTAAAACTGACATAGCGGCTAATGATATTACATTACCGAGCAGTACTTTAAAGATAGATACTCAAGCTTTAGATTCTGTTATTGAACATATTACTTCCGAGAAGAAAGATTCAGGGCTCCTACCAAAAGAAGACAAACGAAAAGAAGACGATTTTAAACAAGTATATGATTATAGTCACCCATTCGATGGTAAAAGTTTTACAACAGAATTACGGGAGACACATATAACAACAGTAGATTCACCTATTATTGAAAGAGACACAAAATCTGCATTCGATATAAATGTTTTGGAGAAATTACCCGAACAAGGTGAAGACGAGCAAGATATTGATAAGACAACTACAACCGTAACGGCATATCACGTTGATGAATTTAAATATTCCTTCGAGCGAGAAGATTCAAGTCTAAATGATATTAAAGAAGAGGATGAAGATGACCATTTCTCTCCACCCCATCATCTAAAATCGTCACCAGATTCAATTTCTAATAATAAAGAAATAACAGAACTGACTGATAAAAAGAATCAAATAGACGTGGATTTCACAAAACAACAACCACCCAGAGCTGTCTCGCCAAGAGAAGAAGAAGTACTAAAAATAGTTGCGAATGTGGCAGAAGTTTTGAAATCTGAAAAAGATATTGCCGAAATTATTCCAGACTTTAGTGAAGAAGAATTAGAAAAAAAATTGCTGCGAGCTAGTCCTCGTTTAGACGATGAAGCAAGCACGGTACAACGAATGTTGGTAACCGCTAGCAGTGAAGATGGCGGTGAAGAAATCGAAATTTGTGCGGAAGGGACAATTCGCTTTAGCCCTGTGTCAGTTACACCAGAACCACAATCAGATATTATTTCGCCAGAAATCCACGATGATAAACAAGAACTAGAAATAGAATCACCCAAATCTCCTAAACCTTCCGATATTAAAACTGGTTCTTCCACTCCCGAAACCAAAACTTCACCAGTATCAATTGATGAGAAAGATAAACACGAGTTATCTGAAAAGGACCAAATGCATACTGCTTCAGCGGATATAACAAGTGGCTTCCCCAATGAAAATAAAATTGATCTAAGTTTTCCAGTAGGAATTTCAACTAAATCCGTTGATTTACAACTCCATGAAAGACTAGCTGAACTTAAAGCATCTACTCACGAAATTATATCTAAACCTGATACAGATTCAAAAGAACCAGTACGTAAAGAATCTTGTATATTAAGTCACCTGGACGACTTGGATTCGAGACGAGAATCATCAATTAGTGTCTTCAGCGAAAGAGATTATACTAAAGACGAAAGTTCAATTGAAGAGAAAGGTTCTCTTCTTGACGATATAGATTTAAAACATGAAAAAGCATTGTCAAAAGCAGAATCGGTTTCAAGTATAGACAAAGTTATTGAAGACCATAAAAAGCATGAGGGCAGTGACGACGATGGTGATAAGAGGCCAGAAGTTGCAACAGTTTCACCATCAAGCACTGCCTCCCCTTCAAGTCAGAAAAATGATATTTTAACTGATATGATTATAACACCAAAAGAAGGCGGCAAGCATTTACAACAAGATGCAGAAGATAAATTAGAAGTCAAAGAAGTTGTCGAAATTCAAACCAGTACAATTTTGACCAGCGCTAAAGAAAGCGAAAATATAGCAACAACCAAAATTCATTCAGAAGTAGATGATGCTGTATATGAGAAACAAACTTTAAAATTAAATGAAAAGGACGGAAAGGGTAATTATGATACATCAATTCAAAAGTCGTTAGCATGCGAACAAACTTGCTTAAAAAAACAAATGTACGTCTGTGGCGACTTAGATGACTTATCTAATATATGCACAGAAATGTCATCAATAAAGGAAAAGAAATTGGATGACAAAATAAGTGAAAAATCATTGCAACTTGATCACGAACATGATATTATGGACGAATCAGAAACTGAGCATGGTGATAAATTACGAAGAGAATCAGCAGCAAGTCATGTAAGTATTAAATCAGGAGTTGAAGGTGATTCAAAATCTCCAGATGGTATAGCTGAAATTCCGAAGGATGGAAAGTTAGACGCGGACAAAGTTAGTCAGAAGTCGCTACAGATAGAAGATGAAAAACTAAGGCGAGAATCTGCGGAAAGTCATGTTAGTATTAAATCGGAAGTTGCAGACATCTTGAAAACTCCCGATGATAAGGCAGAAACTAAGGGAGATGAACCAAGCGCTGACAAAGTAAGTCAGAAATCTATTGAAATCGAAAAGTCTGAAGAAGCTCGACGAGAATCAGCAGCAAGTCATGTTAGTATTAAATCAGGGGTTGAAGTTGATTCAATATCTCCAGATGGCAAATCTGTAATTTCGGAAGATGGAAAGCTAGACGCGGACAAAGTTAGTCAGAAGTCGCTACAGATAGAAAATGAAAAACTAAGACAAGAATCTATAGAAAGTCATGTTAGTATTAAATCGGAAGTTGCAGACATCTTAAAAACTCCCGCTGATAAGACAGAAACTAAGCAAGATGAACCAAACGATGACAAAGTAAGTCAGAAATCTATTGAAATCGAGAAAACTGAAGAAACTCGACGAGAATCAGCAGCAAGTCATGTTAGTATTAAATCAGGGGTTGAAGTTGATTCAAAATCTCTAGATGGCAAAGCTGAAACTCCGAAAGATGGAGAGCTAGACGCGGATAAATTTAGTCAGAAGTCTCTACAGATAGAAGATGAAAAACTAAGACGAGAATCTGTAGAAAGTCATGTTAGTATTAAATCGGAAGTTGCAGACATCTTGAAAACTCCCGAGGATAAGGCAGAAATTAAAGGAGATGAACCAAGCGCTGACAAAATAAGTCAGAAATCTATTGAATTCGAGAAAACTGAAGAATCTCGACGAGAATCAGCAGCAAGTCATGTCAGTATTAAATCAGGGGTTGAAGTTGATTCAAAATCTCCAGATGGCAAAGCTGAAATTCCGAAAGATGTAGACCTAGACGCGGACAAAGTTAGTCAGAAGTCTCTACAGATAGAAGATGAAAAACTAAGGCGAGAATCTGTGGAAAGTCATGTTAGTATTAAATCGGAAGTTGCAGATATCTTGAAAACTCCCGAGGATAAGGCAGAAACTAAAGGAGATGAACCAAGCGCTGACAAAATAAGTCAGAAATCTATTGAAACCGAGAAAACTGAAGAAACTCGACGAGAATCAGCTGCAAGTCATGTTAGTATTAAATCAGGGGTTGAAGTTGATTCAAAATCTCCAGATGGCAAAGCTGAAATTCCGAAAGATGTAGACCTAGACGCGGACAAAGTTAGTCAGAAGTCTCTACAGATAGAAGATGAAAAACTAAGGCGAGAATCTGTGGAAAGTCATGTTAGTATTAAATCG
>JANTOP010009828.1:0-15624 GCA_027564815.1 Symmerus nobilis
GAGATACGGAAAAGACTGACATAACTATGTTTCTAAGATGTTGCGCACATGTTAGCTCGCTTTGCCTGATGTTTTCTGGATGTTATGAATACAGTTTTGAGATGTCGATTAGATATCTTTCACATGTGATTGTGCTATTAGGGCATTAAATATAACGTGAATGCTAATGGTCTAGTATTGATTCTGGGGCTCAACGACAATATTACAGCTGTTGTTCATGATATTGAGCCTCATTTATCGAAAAGATGATGGCAGATTTCCTGGAAAGAATAACCATATGCAAGAAAAGCCGAAGTGGTAATTGCCGATATCGTATTCCATCCTGTATATACACAGTACACACACATATACTCTGTCTGTACTATGAATTCAATAAAAACATTGCGGATAATTTGAAAAAACATCGTTTTAAAATGAAAGGGCTTGTTGGAACATCCTGTATAACAGTTAAAATATCTATTTTCTTTTTAGCTTTTTATTTTGCCAAAAAATATCTTTTTACAATGTGACTTTCATAATATTTTTTTTACTTAAGTGGTACTAGATTTACACATTAACCAGTTTTTTTTTTTAAATAATTTTCTTTAAAACAATAGCAACCAAAATATGCCGTATGTCTTATATTTATTTATTGAAAAATGTGTTACAATTTTCAATTAAATTACAGCTTCACTTAATTTAATAGCTAAATGATGACAAATGACCATGAATTTAATAACTTTTACTTGAATATGTAATTAATATTGTGGTGATGTATACATCTAAATTTTTTTCATTAAGGATATTTTCATGTTATTACTTGTTCATGTTACTTTATGTCCTTTAAACCAACATTATTTTTTTCAACTTTATTTAATTTGAAATTATTTAATATTATATTACATTTCAGTAATATCACTCTACATTTTGCTTACATTTATCTGTATTTGAATTATACATTCAATTAAAAAAATCCTCCTGAAATGTTATCTTTTATATATAAGTATATTATTCTATTTAAACTATTTGCATAAATTTTAGGTTTATAATCATTGATATAAAGCTGAATATGATTTCTTAATATCATTATTAAAATTATTTTTATAAAATATATTAAATGAAACTATTCTAAAGATATTATGTAAAACGCAACAATATAGGTCAAAATTTTAAAACTAAAATAATACCACAGGAACAAGATTATTCCATGTTGATTATTAGGACATTTAAGATCCTACGTTATGAATCATGGGACATTACTCAGTTCTTGGCAGTTTATTGATTTTATATTCCAGGTAAATTATTTGTCCATATATTTAGGGGTATAACAATAGTTACAACTTAATTTCTCATTGAAATTCAATTCAGGAAATTTATAATGCTCTGAAACTATGAATGAGATGGTACACTGAATTATTAAAAAAATTACTAGTAAGATTCATGTATTAAACATATAATATAGTAAATGGTATGAAACTTTTGATGTTCTAAAATCCCCAGATAGCCTAAATTCTACCAACCGATAACTATAGTGACGACTCAATGTTATATCTACTGAAAAATACAACAACAGCTTTTTATTATATTATAATTAATTTTCTATAATACGGTTGTGTGAAGCTGGGTTGGACAAATATTAAACGATATTAATTTAAAAAATTTCAATTTATACCTCATGTAAATAACCATAACCAACCTAAAATTACTGCTAACAATTAAGGCGTTCAGAGTCATAGCGAACAACAACCTTGTATGTTGAACATCTACTAAAATGCTGGAAAATGACGATTAAAGTTTTTACATTTAAACTGTGTACAAAACCGACATTACTCATAATTTCAGAGAACTACGACTAAACATCGATAAGCTTTTTAATTATAAAAATTTCGAAATTTTAGCTGCTCGAATATTGATAAAACATTCAATGAAACGTTAGAATTGGGGTTACTGGAGTGAATATAACATTATTTAACATTCTTGGAAATTTGTATAGCAAGCATAAAATCCTCGTTTTTTAGGAAAAACTTTACATGTCAATATTTATAATATCTCTCATCTCTAGTTCCTTTGGTTGCTAAAGCTACGATTACATTATACAGAATAACACAGATTATCTGTACAATTTGAAACAGATTATCTGTACTTAGTGTAATCGGTGCACATACATGAAGAGCCAGACTAAAAATCATTGTCTGTGCATGAATGCAACGACAAAAAATCTAAAATTGTACAGATTTTTGGTCGTAGTGTAATCATAGTAAAAATCGCTTGTACAAATAATTTGTGCGATGTTGCCCAGACAATATCTGTGGATCTGTGTTTGTTCCTACATATTCACAGATAAATTGATTGGTTGTGTTTTGAAAAATATTCTTGTCTATTTAATTAATTATAAAGAAGGGAAATATGAATAAAAGTAGTGAAAATGATAATGAAAACGAAGCCTTTTTCGTTGATGATGACAATTCGCAGGAAATTCTGATATCCTTGCCGAACAAAAAGCGTAATTCAGTGCCGAAAATAGAGCATAAATGGACAGAAGATGAATGTATTAAATTAATAAAATGTGTTGAATTGAGGCCAGTAATTTGGGATTTTGGTACCTCTGGATATATAGCAAAACACCTACGCGAGAAATAGCTGTAAAATTTGAAATCTGTAGTATGTCGGAAATGCAAACTAAATGGCAAAATTTGCGCACTCAGTTCCGGAGGGAAAGCGGAAAATTAAAGAACACAAAATCAACCTCAAGACAGAAAAAAAGCGTTTCTTTCAAGCGATGAATTTTGTGGGAGCCGCCGAAATTGTACTCTGCGGAATACGAAATAAGTACCTGAGAGAGTGGAATGTCTTACCAGTAGATTGGTGTTCTGCTTCGAGATAAGCGGCAAGACAAGCTTCAATAAATAATCGAAGTTTTCCGTTGTCATACGATTAAAATTCTTAAATTTCTTCGGGTGAACATCCCTCAATTCCGACATTAATTTCACGTAGAAACCGTCTGTGCCTCGTCGCTTCACGAAATCAGACACCCAAATTCTTGTACGTTTCGTTGGGTTCTCTTCATCTTCCAACAAATACGCCCCCGATATAATTATTGCAGCTGCTTTTCTTTTACGTTGCCGTGTTGTTATTTTTTCCATAAAATCTATAAAAATATTATATTTTCTTTATTTTAATCCCCGAACAGTCCGCCAATACATATAATTTCTTTAAAAGCAATCTCTGAGCACTGACAACATTGTACAGATATTTTTGACTGCACAAACTTTCATCTGGTATACAAGTGTAATCGTTGTACAGACACAAGAAATACTTCTGTGCGATTGACGTCATTTGTCTGGATGATTTTTAGATAAAAATATCTGTGACTTTTTTTGTCTGCGCAATTTATCTGTAAATGTAATTGTATGTATGTACAGACAAGTCCGTCTGTCCATTTAAATGCACAAACTTTCCACAGACAAGTTGCACAGATTATCTGTGCAATTTGACTGTAGTCTAATCGCAGCTTAAGGAGTTAAATATTGTCTCTTTAAACTGTATGTTAAATATAATCTCGATAATAAAAATACTTGGTCATAGAATGGTGGATATTTTAAATGTGGAGTACCTTGTACCACAAAACCGTATAAAGTTTAACTCAAATCGATAAAATTAAAAAAAGTTTTAATGTTATGGACCATACTATGACTCTGAATGCCTCAGTTGATAAATATGACGGGTTAAACTATAGATTTACATTATTATCTGTATTCAATGAACTACCTAATATGAAATAGCAAAAACTACACATAATGGTACCTAACATTTAAAAGCTTAATAGTGAAGTAGTTGTTTCAGTATATCCATAATAAGCGGTTTTTATTAATTAAAAATATAAATTAAATTTGTATATCCTGACACGGAAGCTTCCAGGCAATTGCATAAAATGGCGATAAATGTTTTAATGCGACAAAAATGTGGTTAGATGATTGATTTGGGATATCCATATATTCGACTATTTAAGTATGCAGTCGGATGATCGGATGATACATTTACCAACAGCCGATTGTATAGTTTCTGGTTAAATGGCCCATTCTGCGCTGACGTCCCGCTGTAATATAGTATAATATTATAAATATATAACTCATATATTTTTATTTGTATTTATGATATGACATTTTATTTTAAACTATTAAAAAATAAATAATTTCGAAACGAAGGCTTAAGCAAAAGTGAAATGAATGCGCCAACAAATTATAAAATTAAAGTACACTTTTCTAATGTCTATTAGAAACCAAAACATTAAATGAACATATGACCATCCATTAGGATTAATTAATTAATGATATTATTTCTAAGTTTTTAAGTGATCAGCAAAGCATTGTGAAGTTATAATATGCCTGCATTTAGCTACAAACTAATTATTGTATGTAAAAATGGCTGATTTGAAAATCTTAAATAGGTTGAATGCTGGGCTTTAGTTGTTCAGAAATTGTTACGATGTTTTTTTTAAATAATAATATTGAAGGAAGTTTTTTTTTTCTTCCATTTCCCTCGCTTATGTCTTGACTTTAGATTAAAAGTTCGAAGATACTAGTTAGTGTAAAATTGTATGAAAATAGTGCGATTTATGACGTAAGTGATGAAATTCACAATAATAGTAAATTTATTGCTTTTGTGTGGAGGAAAATTGAAGGATTATCATTATTTAATAGTTATTTAAATTACCAAAACAAGAAAAATGACTTGTTTTGAATCGGTTGGTGTGAAGGCATGGAGATCACGAATCAGATTCAACTTGATTCGGATTGATTCTGATTGATTGAGATTCTGTTGATGTGAAATGGGCCTTAGTTGTTAATTTTTATATTTTTGAGAGAATTTTCGACATGTAATAAAAGCAGATAATGTAATAGACTTTCTAAGCCTATAACTCGCGAATCGACATTCGAATTTGAAATACCATTGCTGGGCACTTGGGCAGCCTTGTGTATCCATACAGTATTTTTGAACTCACATTATCTTTATCAGGTAGACATAAATATTTTAAATTTTTCAAGACTATAAAATATTATATTTTATAAATTTCAATATAATTATGTGTGAATAATCAAATCCGCGATGTCAAACTCGCGAAAATCGAGGATCAAATAATTATACCTCACTCGAAATAAAGAGAATACAAGTCAAATTATTTCATTAAATCAACCGAACTCTACATTTATTGCTTTCAGGTTATATTTATTTATAGACTAGGCCTTTGATGGCGAACCTATAACCCGTGGGCACTGACTTACGCAAGATTTTTAATTGAATTTTTTTTAATCTTTTTTTATCTTAAAAGAGACAACAGGTAATCAAAAATATTAAAAAATAAAACATATATATAAGTATCTGATGTCGAATTTGTAAAAACATATTTCCCAGTATACATTGGCTAGCTAATTGTCTATCGTATCACTGCACCTATGTATGACGTAAATGTCCGTAAAACGTCGTGTTTCGTCCTTTTGTCTCGAAACGTGTATGACTCGCATGACAGTTATTTTTGTTTTTTTATTAGCATGATGAAGTAGTCCAGGTAGAGTAGATTTAATTTACCCCCTTAGAGAACAGTAAATATTTTCGATTTGTTGTTAAGTAAATTTACTCAACGGGTGTCCGTTTATTTATGGAGTAGAACTGTCAAAACTCGACTGAAAAAAAGTTTATAAAAAAAACCAAATCCAATTTTCATAACCTGCAAATATTTAAAAGTAGAGTTTAAATATAAAATGAATAAAAATTATATTTAATAATATTTGTTGTTGTCTGTTTTTATTAAAATACACAAATTACTCCATTTACTCGATCATTTTATTTGGAAATAGAAAATAGTACGATAGAGTAAAAAATAGCAGAGTATAGTAATAAAAAACTACATATTTTGGAGTAGAATTATCTCTACACTACTCCAAAATAATAAACTTAATTATATATAGGATTTCTATATCGAGCGAAAAAAACAGACCCTCAGCCATAAACTTGTTTCCTTTAATGAATTTTGTAAAAACTACCAATAAAAATAAATATGGAAATGAATTGATTGCGAAATTGCGTTAAACTACATTCCCAGCCCCCTACAAATATTCTGAAAATCGTAACGATTTAACTGCACAGTAAAACTGCCCAGTTTTATCGGAATTTATGTATGAACTGTTAGACTGCGCAATTAATCGGTGCAAGGTGATCATGTCATTCGAAAACTTTTTAGAAGATTTTATAAGTGAGAACCAAAAAAATATTTTTGAACCATCCTCCCCTCCCCCTTTCCATTTTGACGCCACGTACTTGTGAACCACGAACTAGCACAAGAAAAAATGAACAAAATTTGACCAACTTCCCAAAAAGGTTCGCCATATCGGTGTGCATGAAAAATGAAAATTATGTTTTTTTAGAGGACCCAATTTTTATGGTTCATTGAAGTAATGTGAACGTTTTTTAGAACATTTTATTTTTCTCTAACTTCAATTTTGCTATTCGCCCGAGTCATTTGCAATTTTTTTCCCATTGCTTGCATTTCCTATTTCAATGTTACCAAACAGCCCCCCATAAACAAACCAATCAACATAATTTAATCCTATAAAAAAATGTTGGTCGAGATATGTACAAACTTTAAAATTGACATCTAATAAATATTAGTTTCACAGAAAATTTTCTATTTGCAAGAGAAATTTAATGAAAATTAAAATCTCTCGAAAATCGAAGAATTGAAATACTTTATAAGATTTAAAATTATGATATTCATTAGAATGATTAAGGAATTGATTATAAGAAATAAGGATTGGTCAAGGCAGTTTGCTATTTAGAAACAACAAATATGATTAAATAGTAGAATGTTACGATGTCCTATTGTCTTAAATTTTAGCAACTATAGACGAGCAACGATTTGGCGAATTTTGAAATTGGACAACTTTAAATCCTTTGTAATGTAAATAATAATGAATTGATGGGAGTTAATTAATTAATTAAAAAAATAATATTTGTATTTAGTTTGATATTCTAAATTAATGAAGAAGATTAATCTAATATTAACAATGTCTTTCACCTACTGATAAGGGGAAAAATCATGGGATTAATTAGGTAGCGGATGGTTATCAAACTAATCCCGGGATTTAAATAAATATAAATACCCACGATTTAAATTCATTCAACTTTAATTCGCAATTAATATAATACAACGAATATTAGACGTATTTTTCTGGTATTAGGACGGGCGAGAAAACTAGAATTATTTTTTAAAAAAATGCTATTATGTTGACGGGAATAGTTTAGATTACTTTTCCATCCAGACTTTAGGAGTTCAGTTCGGCATTAATAATATTATGCATAGGGTTTTCATTGTTAACATCTGCCTAGATAACCTGTTATGAAGTATTAATCAATACAAGAACCAATCATAAATAGGTTAGCAAGATAGCTCTAATTTTATTATTAAGCTTAGGAATTCCACTAAAGCATATATTCATAATCAACTTAAATATTTAATATAATGCATGCAAAATAATTCAAATCTAATCAACTAAAATAGATTAAAATCTAAAAATGTAAAATATTATGTAAGGTACGTACTGTTTATATCTTAGGATTTTAGATGTCACTTATTTACGCTGGTTCAGACGGGAAAGGCGGACTGCAAAATATTTTAAATATAAAAAAAAAATAAATTCAAATGATGTCAAAATGCTTAAAATTAGTTCAATCAAAAATCGGTTATTGTATAGATATCAGAGTATTTCCGATATCTATAGGTTATTGTAAGTACACACGCACGACACATCTAATAGTAGGCAGACACATTCTAAATTTGAAAATTTTTATAAGGATGCTGTTAGTATAAAAGGTAAACTAAATCCTAAATATCTTAAAATTCAATTTAACTAAAATATACAATTGCTGAACATTTATTGTTATTGGAGCAATCACGAGTATAACGTACAAACTTCAAGTCTATAATTAGTTCAAGCAAGTTCCGAACATAAAAAGTAATCAACATCATATGTTGTTCCAGATAAGTAAAGTCGAAAGACCAAAAAGCAAATAATCTGTTTAACTTACTCAAAAAATTTGCACTTACGTGGATTTAAACGAACATTTATGGTATGTTTTATGAAAGTATGTATTAAATAGTATAATGTGAGGGTCGTTCAATAAGTTCGTGATAATCGAATAGATGGCGTATCAATCGCAAATCCCATATATTATCTGGGAAGCAATATTTATTACAATCGGCCACATTAAAATTTCCAGACAAATCTATTCAATTTTCACAGCTAATGATAGTATACTACCATGCGTATTGTAACAAATGTGGAAAAACATGTATTTCGTATGTCAAGCCTCGCTTTCACTTTCTAGTTTGACTAGATAGTTGAGAGTACTCAACATTACTGACGGGGAGGAACTATAACATTGGCATCGCTACAAATCCGGAAGTTTAGAGTTGCAGAAAGAGCAATAGAACAACACTTAACATCGACATCGTTAAATACAGACAAAATACAGATTGAATACAATGATAGAATATAATGGTGACTTCAACAAGATCCTAGGAACGTCTAGTGGCATCCAATAAGATGGATTGACATAAAGAGAATAATTTATAACTGGAGAGATTTTCGCTTCAAACGCTCTAAGTCTAAACTTTAAAATGAAACTTTCACTTAACCATATTTTTGGTCCAATGTGAACCACTGTGAACCGGAATGGGTATTGGGTGGTAACATACACGTCCAATTTCTAAAATGTAAAAATTTTTCAATATTGTTATGTTATAATAAAGTATAATTCGTTATTTTTTTGTCTATAATTTTCATTTTACATACGAATTTCAGATCGAAAAAACCATTGTCGACCATTAATGGTCTAAATCTAAAAATTATGATTTGTAATGTTAAATTGTAAACCTCTTAATTTTTTGAATATCTCAGCTTAGTTGCATGTTGTATTAATAAAATCGTATAATTCAAAAAATTCACAATATAATATTGAAAAGTTGTATGAAAATCCCAAAATTTTATAAGGACTAAAAATTTTCTAAATTAAAAAAAAACCCATTTTAATAATTTTCCCCCATTCAATCCAATTATAGATATTGGTGCATATCTCCGTGTAATACAAAATTAAAAGACGAAAAAAATCTGCGCCTCTACGAATGATGTTTTGGAGAACTTTTGAAAAGGCAACCCTTTCATCGTCGAACGGCTAATTTGCAGCAATGTGTTATTTGTTAACCTTTGCCTGATAATTTTTGTAACCACAGTTTGGCCCACATTATTTATAATACTCTCTATATAACAATTATAACTACTATTTGGATTAGTTAATTTTGTCTTAAAAATCACATCAATCAGAATACCACTTCTCTTCATAAAGGTTCACTAGGCTGTTGTAAATATTAATATAATGCATTTTTTTATACAGGCAATTTAGTCTAAATTAGCAGGGCATAAATCTAATATTTAGAAATATTTAGAAAGATGGAAGTTATAAGAGGCTTCAAACAAAATTAATCGGTGTTCGTCGGCAAGGGAATAAATATTAAAATACGATCTCTAGGGATAATAGAACCGTAGTATTATTAAAGTACCCTCAGATATCTTAATACATATCATATTCAAAATTTAATTTGGCAGACCGAGTGATTTTTAAGATAGAATTTTTCATACTTTCACTTCTCTAACGTAATATTCAATAATTTGAGATTAAAGAATATGTATATTAACTTTATTATTATTTAGATATCAAATTTAATCATCGTAAATTCATTGTAGTAAGAACAATATTTTTTCTTCGTAAGAAGTGGCCATCACACACAAAACAGTCATGGTAAGGTGCGATTGTACAAAGAAAAGTCTTAGTACTTCATTATTAATTTTCAATGCCTAACTATTTTAAAACCAGTCTTATTAAAATTACACATATATATTGACAATATAATTTTTATTTTGTAAATAATTTAATAAAGCAATGAAATACAAAACAATTGCTACCAGCTATTGCGCGGCATATTTAATAAAAGCATTAATTATATTAAAAGTGGTAAGCATATTATTATATTTTTGGAGGTTTATTACTATACTTTGGTTTACCAATAATTTTCTTTTGGCTATAAAATTTTGATGTTGGCATTTACTTATTTACTTCTGTTGATTATATCATTTTATTTTATTTATAATTTACATATTCCTTATTAATACGATCTTGTTTTTATTTCCTAAAAATATACTTCAATTAATGTAATAAATAGTTATTAATACTTTTAAATTGCACAACATGTATATATATGTACATTGTATACAAGTATAAAATATTTTCAAAGTATTATGATAAGTATTTTTGAAATCGGTAGTAATTTTGTTTATTCGTGTTAAAAGCGTTTAAAAAGCAACAGCAAATCACAAATTATATTTACACGTATTTACAGTATATTTTTGAAAACGGACGTTTGCAAAAGTCACTCATGAAATGAAAAGTTGGCCAGCCCAATAACATTAGGAAATAAGTATAAATTATGTCAAAACCACAAGGATCAAATCTCAAGCTTAAAACTTAGTTCAAGCAATTAATGATATCCCAACGTTGCACGAAGACATTATAAGAATATTATGATACCTCCGAATCCGAAAATGGCATTTATTATCAGTTGGCCATGAAGCAAGCACAAGAGTTAACCTTAACCGGTATCTTGGATTAGGGTCTAGGTTTTCCTCAGATTGAGACTGAGTTCAGACATGGCTGATAGATTACGAGAGTAAATGGAATTTCCGACATTTATTATTTTACGACATTAATAAATTTTACCAATTTTATTAATTTACCAAATTATTTCTTTCGGGTTTCTAACTAATTGTTAATGTTAAATTGTCCGGGATGAGTCCCAAATCCGAAACATGGGACCAAACAGAAAGTGAGATCAAGAGATAACCAGCGGTATTTGACGTGAAACGTGTACATTAATCCTTTGTTTGATATTGTTCTGAATCGGAACCAAAAAGATAAAACTGTTTAACAAAATTAACTATTTAGATGAGTAGATTCTGAGTTCCATATCTGTCTAGTTTTACTAAATTATTTTAATTCAATATATTTATTTCAATTTACGTTTATTTGCGACATAGGTATAGTGTATAGCAAATTAACATAAAGCCTGCCATAAATAAGTTTCATCTGGGCTTCCCATTTAGTTTACATTAGGAAAAATATTTGTCCTATATTTCCAAAACCTCTTCATTTTCTTCCAGCGTTATTCTAACATCGAAACAGAAAGAAGTCATGTAACAATATAAACTTTCCAACTTACAATTTAAAAACAGGGAAGCATTATTATACATAGTGTGTTTTCTTATTTTAATAGTTGCATTTTTACACAGATTTCTACATATCTTGTTAAAGGTTGTCAAAGCTGGTGAACAGAGTCGTAAAACGGAGTGAAGACAATTGGTTGGCAACAAAAATGCAAATATTTATTGGAAATATATAAACAATAAATTTAATTTAATTTTTGTAAAAAGAACATTTCGAGTAGATGTCAGCTGATATTTACTGAAGTATCAAATTAACCCATAGGGGTTAAGGTTAAAAAAAACCCAACTAAAATATATTGTAGTTACATAACTGACTATAAGTTGAAATAATAAACTGAATAAGTGTGTTGGCTTGTAACATCTACGTAATAATGTGTAACAGTTTGTGTTAATAAATTTGATTATTAATTGTTATGACAAATGGAATGACAAAAGAGTTAAGTTTGGAATTTATATATGTAATTAACGAAAAAGATAAAAAACTATATCCTAGAAAATGAATACTTGAGTATTCCAGTGCTAGCAGTTCGATTAAACACCGTCTAAAAACAAAGGAATTAGCTGCTATAATCTTAAAACAATTGTTTTTTTAATAATATAGTAGTATCAGATTTCTGCCATAAACAGAAGGAGATGACTGTGTGATATAGGGTCACACATATAATTCGATAATAAAAATATAGTAGTAATGTTATTGGATAAAACTTACGCTGAAGGAAATAATATGTTTTTATAAATAGCTCTTACGGTGGAGTAAATTCTATTATTTTATTTTTATATTATAAATAATTTGTAAATTTGGCACAAATTCCAATATAGGGCTAGTAGGTAGGCTTGTCCATATTGATATATGGCTGGAGATTTGATTGTTTTGATCTCTATACTAAAACTTGCATTTTTTCACCAATAGTTTATTAACAACAGATGTAATATCTGTTTGCCAAATCCCTATTCCAAGCACAGAAGCCCATAAGATCCTATTTAATTGCATATTAGTAAGATAGACTAAAAAGACTAGTGCTAAATTTGACTTCTTAATGTGGTAGGCAATTTCGAACATTCCATCTAGTAATAATTTTCTACCAACAACAAATATGTTATGTTATTTTTTAAAATACTACGCAAGAAATTGTCATCAGGCATAGTTTATTCATAAAATTTAATAATTGGACGTGCTATTTATTGGAGGATTTTATTGTATAATATTTATAATATATTCGGCAAACAGTTTAATTAAAATATCAAAGAAATTTAGTTACTAGATTCAATAGCATATTTCCTACGTACAAGCTTAATAATAATTGTAAGTATTAATAAATTTTAAGTTACTGTTAGAAGGTATAATCAAGCACAAGATCGAAGCTTTCTAGGTATCACCTCTAAATGTAAATATTAGTATAATTATTAGTTTTAATCAACTACATATAATTTTGTAATAAAATTTATGAATGGTATTATCCAATTAACTTTTACACAAGACGCTAAAAGAATAAATAAACACTTGATTCTAGGATAATGTCCATCCTAGAATCAAGCGTTTATCTGTGTCAAAGTCTCTACTACTACTGATATAGTATCAATATATTTAAAATTTTAAATTTTAAAGAGGCCATGAGAAAATATTTGCATCAGCAAAATCCGATTCAAGGATATAAAATATTTTTATAAAAATCACCATTGAATGTACTGTAAACTATTTTTCAATTGAATCGTCTAAATATAGTTCTTATTGATCTGCCAATACAGATATAACGAACTATTATCACATAATCCACTACCAAATTAATAATGTTACGGATAACTATATTTAATTTGAACGTACATTCTAAGTGCCTTCTGCACAGATTAATTACAAAATTTGCAAGCTTTAATTTTCAAGATTATGATTGTTTTAATGCTGCACATGGAGGGGTTTAATAAAGGACTACACTATCAAGCACGGGATATTTTCCTATTACTGTTGAAGAATAAATTAGTTATAATTAGATAATACCTTGTTAATAGTTTGCTGTAAGTAGCAGTTATTTATAGCGCGAAATATTAACACACCATAACCGTTATTTTATTTGTAACCCCTACTGACATAAAAATCTCAACCACGATAAAAAAAGAAAAGCTAATTAAGCAAAACCGTTAAAAATTATTTTCTATTAGGTACCTTATTGTCTTATTTGATCATTGTTCCTTTTCTAGGAAGGTTATTAGTAAAAAACCTGAATTGAAGGCGTAAATCAAGATCTTTTCGTACTGAAAATTTAAATAAAAATTCAAAGAAATAATAAGAAGTTCTTAATATATTTTATCAGAAATAAAACTTCAAGGAGCACAATTGGAAAAATTATTTAACTGAAAGTTATCGTTATTATTATTAAGGAATTATTGAATATTAGTGAAATGTCACTGGTATAGCCGTATATCAACTTTCAAAGAAAGTTATATAAATTTATTTCTTTTATTTTCCGAATATTTTTCCAGGAATATAGTTGCACAAACGTTGGCGTCTTAATACAACTGTTACTAAAAAGAGCCACTCACCACTTGACAAACCCCTTTCGGGAAATTCAACTTTCAGTCTACAGTTTTGAAGGACTAGTGAATAAGTGTGTTAGAAGGAAACATTTTATTCGATAATGAATATGAACGATTTGGTTTATTTTATTTAAAATATCATAAAAAAGACAATACAATAACAGTGTAACTACTTCAATACAAGTTTCGTTTTAGAGGTCCATTTCGAGCGTTGCACATATAATATTTAATTTTTTATTGGAAACTTCTGCCCGTAGTATTTCTCGCAGACATTTTTTACACACAGAGGGCTTGATGTCTAGAGGTGAAATATTACCATTATTAAATAATTAGGGTATAGTCTATCAAACAATACGACCTACTTGAAGTCTAAGGAGTAGATATCTAAAAATTAGCCATTAAAATGTATAAGGGTATGTCATACAACCCCGACCTACTGAGAGTTTATATTTAAATTACATTTAAAGTCCATGCTCTTCAAGGAAACAAAATTTCTTCATGTTGATATACTTGTAGATACGGACCTGGATTTATCAGCATACGGTAAGCAAATAAATAAGTTAGAGATTTTTAATATTTTGGAAGCTAAATTACGAAAGATGATAATGCGGAAGAAGATGTGGCCCACCCAAATTTAAAAAAATACTCGTTAAGTAGTTACTGCAAATTTAGAAGAAATTTCACCACTACGAATGGCGTTAGCATTTTCTATAGTAGAATTTTCGATTGGCTCCAAATTTCCATATAAATGGCGAAATTCAATAAACTATAAATAACAATAACAATAAACTGACTCTTCTCTACAACATACACAAATTTGAAACTGATTGGCTGACTATTAAAATTTTGACAAGCATTTATGTGAGGTGTGTGCACTCAAAAGTGCAGTTTTTGCAATTTTGCCATTTATATGGAAATTTGGAGCCAATCTAAAAAAACCATTTAGATATTCGGATTCTACGGACAATTTTACTATAGAAAATGCTATCGCCATTCTTGGTGGTAAATCTTGTATAGCAGTATAAAACAAAATGAATCAATAATTGAGATCAATTTGCAGATCAATTAATACAAATATAACCTTTTTTTAATTGTTTGTTTGATTTTTCTAAGAAAAATAAAAAAGTTATTCATAAAAACGTGGGAGTATATTTAAGGAAAACAGTTGCGGTAACCTGAATGAATATTGGAACAGAACAATACAATGTATCAATGTGGACGATGCAGAATTTAACAAGAAAACATGGTATAATTTCATTATAAAAATTACAATTTGACCACTATTTTTCAACATATCTTACCCATTAGCAGATATTCAATTTATATTAGTCGAATATTATATAACATTTCATCGAATGTTATATATTATTCAATTTCATTCACTACTTAAAATTTCTACTTTTATGAATTATATTTATATTTGCCAACAATTCCTTGAATTATTTAAAATGAATAATAATTGAATAGTCCGCAGAAATTATTACCGTTATCATTCCAATATATCTTTATCTAAATAAGGGATATGTAATTTTATATACCTAACATAGCAAGTAATTTTATATATACATCCGTCACTATTAGTCGAATAGATTTAGAATTATAAGCAATTGAACGTGTGAATCTATCAGATTCAATAGCCCGTATTATAAATGAGATAATGGTTTCGATTCACGACAAGTTTAAAACAGCGTTTAATTTTTAAAACTACGTGTTAGCCGTATTTGCGATTCACAACGTACGGGTTAATCAATCAAAACCTATTTCCTAACACCAAATAAATCATTTG
>JANTOP010009839.1:0-15620 GCA_027564815.1 Symmerus nobilis
TCTACGTGATAGAATTTTTTAAATATTTTTTTCATAACTATGTACTTAATATCTACCGAAATTACTAATCAGTTTTTAAAGGGGAAAACCATCGCAGGCCTGTGTTATTAATTATCAACACTTACCTCATTCAGAAGCTTGATGAATGAGTATTAACATATGGTAATTTACAATTTTCGATTATCTTTATGAAACCAATTAGCCTAAAAATACCACGACTGTGGAAAATTTACAAAACATTGTGTTTTTCAACCAACCTTGCATTGACAATCGTGCATAAGGCAGCGAGGTATACTTCATGCGTGTGAAGATGACACATTAGATAAATTTTCTATAGATATATATAAAAATGCTATCATCCAGCAGATGTCGACACTAAGCCCTTTGTTACAATTGACCCTCCCATACAACCCCACTCTCCCCTCTAACAAGAAGGGGGCGTTTGTCAAAGTTACGGTGAAAGGAAAATGTGAAAGAAAATAATAATATCAATGAACGAAGTACAATACCAGTCACCCATGATTCATCCATTACTTATCGGTGACTTTTTCTAATGGGTAATTTACATAAATTACATACATTGTTTTAATTAGCGTGGGTATAAGATAGTCGCAGAAAAAATGATTGATGTTTAGAGATGTAAGAGTTAAGAACAGTACAGAAGCTAACTACTATATTTCTATATCTTAAAATAAGCTATGTAAATTTTATAAAACCGAAATCATATGGATCATCATCATCTCTTACCATCACTCCTCGAGGTTGTACCGGCGGTTTCATATGGAAGTTTCGGTGACTTATTTCAATTATTTAACGATTGGGGATAGGTAGTCAATCTATCGCTCAACCATATTTGTTGTTTCTTTATTTTGATCATTTTTAATTAATTGCTGTTGACCAAATACATATGAATAGCAATAGATGTGTATTGTTTTTGATGATACACCCAATACACAAGGAATCTCCTTATAAGAATACTTATATTCTTATACAGGGGTCCGCCAGCTTTCCGTCACCCTTCGGTATGACGCAGTTTCAAATTCTTGATAATAATTTGTGATGACATCTGGTTACGAACCTGCAACCTCCCTCTTCAAAAGCGGGTACACTACTCAATACGCCATGAAGAGGCCGATGAATCAGGGATGGGTGGTATCTATTACCATCGATGACTTTTATAAACAGATTATCAGTGACCATTTCTTCAAGTGTGAGAAGAGTAAACGAGATCACACACACACCTGTAAATTTGGTTGTGCTTTCTTAAGTTCTGCCTACAAATAAGCTCCTCCCTTTCTCCTATTCCCCTAACTTGCAAATTAGCTTTGCACTTTTTCTCCTATACTCCAGTTTGCACATGGCAGAGCAAGCCATATGCTATGAAACTTCCAAAGTCATATTTTCATTCAAGTTTTACAAATAAAATTACCAACAAAAAAGACTTGGGTTTTGACTCTTTAAAGGGATTAAGGTTAATGCTTAATTAAGCTTAATTTAATGTTATATAGATCCCTGTTTACCACGGCAATGGCTTAGTGCAGAAAATCGCACGAGCTTTTATTATCCGCACAGCACATATGCAAAGTGCGCAAGGTACATATTAATATTTAATCAGCTGATGGCCGTACGTATACACAAAGATATACTCCACGAACTGTAAATTTTAATTTATTTTATTTATTTATTTAGTTATTATTTAATTTTAATTTATGTTCCAACACCGTCGTTTTTTACTATTCGGACGTGTTTACTCTTAAAAAAAAGAGAATTTCTCGAAGAAAAGTTTATTATTGATAATAATCAGTTATCAAATTATTAATTATTAAAACGAATCGAAAGTAAATTGTGGAAGTTTGTGATTTAAAAAATAACATAATGAAGCGGCGAAGTGGAGAAAATAAAAATTTCAATATTATATGAGAAGAAACGGTACAGTACATTCCACGAGAATTTAGCGTATTGCAAGATTTGTTATCGAAACATTTTAAATAAAAAATATAATGTTGAGAGACATGATAACAGTCAACATTTTTAACGGAAAATTATTTTGTAAGCAAATGGAAGAAACGGTAACTTTTTTGAAGGAAACATTTGGTCGAACAATGCGATCATGCGATTAATTTGCGATCATGTTACAATTATTTGGAATAACGTTACACTCATTATTGCGGCTCATCTTGCTCTAGGTCTGCGAATTTTTGGGCCAATAATTAATAATTAAATAATTAAATTTGTAACAGTGCAAGAGCTTCATATATGTAATTGTATATGTTTCGCACTCAAGAAAGCTTCATTGGTAATCACTGTATAGACTTACCAAAAAAAAAAAAAATAACAGAAGATAATTTAATTTTTTTTATTTAAATACCTATGTGTTTTTTTCTTTTTAACTTTACTTTTAGTAACAATATAACTCACAACAATAACAATAACTCACTTATCGTAATTAACATGTTCCTCTTTTCAATATAATAAATGACCGAATTATTATAGGATTTTAACGAAAAAATTTTTTAATTTTATTGTGTTTAAATCTCTAGTTGACCATTTTTTTGGTTTTTCCCTAAACGAAGAATTAGGGGTGAACTACCCCTCAAAGTGAAATATCTGTTTCTTGCAGCTAAAATGGTTCAAGATGGCGTCCGATTAAAGTGATGTATGGAGGAGTTGTTCATTGGGTCAAGCTAGACCTAGGAAAAATGTTGAAAAATATAAGATGGGTGGCGCTGCTTAAAACATTTTCGAGTTTTGTTCGAAAGTGTGGAATAGACGTTCGATATGAAAATGGGGTACAGCAAAGTTAATCAGCATGCAAAAGTGCATCCTTGAAAAATATACAGTAGGTGGCGCTGAGTGTCAAAAAATTTAACTTTCCCAAAATTGTCGCTTCGATTGCGTCGGATTGGAAAGCGATGTACTACAAAGTTATTGCGTACGTAATTGCCCATCCAATGATGTACAACAGAACACAATACGTAGTTTAGTTACCCCTTTAACAGCGGCGGAAAAAAATTTGGTCTGACGAGAAAGTGTTAACCTAAAATGTGCTCAAGTGATTGGTATGGGTTCTATGACAAGATAAGAAATATTAAAATAATAACGCATAACGATGAATAGTGATCTAAGTAAGATCTTTATAACATGAAAGATATATTTTGTACGAGAATGATAAATTGAGTGAAAAATTATTTAAAAAGCATATTAATATTTTTGTAATAATTATATTGAATTATTCAAAATATTATTAATTGTGTTTAAACGGGTCCTATATGAAACGGATTTGAAATAAGCGTCCTATTCTGTAAATGGGATGCAAATTATATTACTTGCAAAACCTAAATATGTACTATATTGCAAGACTTACTTCAGAAATGAAGTTTTGCGAACGGACTAATACACTATTATATATTTAAAAGTGTGTAGATGTGAATTATAATAATGAACAATGACAGAGGGATGAAACATAATAAATAACTTCGATTTCCTGTAGCTGGATTTCAAATTTCGTGTTTTTTAAATTTTTTATTCAATAATACGATTTGTATGACAATGATCAGCTGTATATATTTATTTGTGATTACTGTATACTGTATTGCCATTTTAATTAACAAAAAAAAACCTGGGCCTAGATTTCGACCGTTTTCTCTAAATTTTCGTCTATATCTATTTGACATTACGAATCTATATATTTTATTCACCATCCGATTATTTTATAGACACCACAAAATTTTATAGAATCCACAAAACAACAAATCAAAAAAAAGTTTTATATATAATTTAATATTATGATACAATTTAAAATGAAAGCGTATGAAAAGTTCTATTAAAAATTCAATAGATTTATTAATTAGAAAAAATATAACGTTGTGCTGCTCTCGCATATTGGTTGGGGGATAGCAATGGAAATACGTACATAAAATTGTGAAATAATTTATTCTTACTGTTTCATTTCGTCTCTACCCGGTTTAGTATCGTAATATATATTTCTTATATTTTGTATCCAATTTTTTTGTGTCAGTCCACTTTAATGTATATCTCCACGTTCGAATATATTGATCTGCTTATTATTTTACTTGCATCTAAAATTAAATTGCTAAGATATCAGGGATATTTCGAGAAACCATTTTTCAGGAATGGTTTCAATTTCCGGCTTGTCTATAAAATGGATTATATAGATTATATAGATTATAGAGGAAGGTATCCTGCCAAATGCCACAACTTCTTCCAAACAGTACATTTTCGAGATATCTGCAGCTACGAAGAGGATGATTTAAGTATTGTTGATTAAGCGTAAATTATTTTTCTATTACCTGATCCGTTTTACATGAGACAAATTGATTCCGACGACAGACGCGCAAGATAAACATTTGATCACAAGATAATTTTGAATACGCTAGCTTAAGACTCTAGTGTACCGTATGAAGATTAAGCGGCATACTCTAACGTTTTATGCCAAAGTTTCCACAAAATTAAGATTTCGACCCCGATCCCGATTTCGACCCCGATCCCGATTTCGATAAAAATTTCAGAATTTTTTAGGGTTGAAAGAATATTCGATACGTATTTTATTGCTTTGCCATCCGACTAACAGTTACGAGTACAGGGCAACCCAAAATGTAGTATTTTTGCTAAAATATCAGGATTTGCGCCTTGTTCTAACGCTACTAATTTCTAAACGGCTCATTCGATTTTCTTGTGTGACATATCAAATGAACGGTATTGAATGGAGGATTAAAAGTATTAAAAAAAAATTTGTAAAATAGATTTCTTATTAAAAAACGTTGGTTTTTCAGCTTTTCAATTTTTCACCTCCTCCGATATAGAGCTACCCTCTAAATATTTCTTTTCCAAGGCTCAAATCATTGAGATAATTTTTATACTGTCGGTCATATTTGGTTATATTAGTAATTCACTTATTTTAGAGATGCCTACAACAATGAATACACCACACATGACTAAACATTACTGTTGAATCTCAATAAATTTTGAGTATTTCCGTTATCCATATAACCTACAATCTCAAGTTAGGTATTATTCCTCTACAAATATTTTACCTGACGTGTGGGTATAGTTTATGGTATATTATACATACCTTCCATAAAAATATGAAAATATTTTAATGATATTTTCAATGAATGCGATTGCAATAAAAAACTTTAACTATTCGTAAAATCCCAAATAAAGATGTTTAACTTTCAAGCAATTTTATGCATTTTTCCTAGTATTAAAATTCGAATCATTGCATTGGAATGTATTCGAAATATATCTGAAAGATGTTATACGAACAACTACTTCAGTATCACCATTGTATGTGCACGTAAAGAAAATTCTAGTCCTTAGTATACTTTTAAATTTGTATAATAAAGTTTATAAAATATCACTTGTAAAAATTGTAAATATATATACATACATATTTCATATACTGTATTACCTTAAAACCTCCTATTAAAGTACCAAGGTACTCTAATTGCAAAAAAATTGTTCTCCTAAAAAATAAAAATAATTCAATTACAGAATTTTAGTTATGGTAATTGGAAAATGTTCCTTCTATTTATTAAACCTCGGGTACTTTAGTATTGGCCGTTAATTCAAAAATATATTCATTTATAAGTAATTGCTGAATTACCATAAAAACAGACATATAAATTATACTTACTAAATAAATGAATATGACAAAAAACTAATTATTTACTATTAGATAGAAAAACACTTACTTTTGGTTTCAATTAATTATTAATTTATTAAAATACTTTATAGAATTATATAAATAATTAAATTCGTGTGTATTTCTATACCAGTGTAGACTAAAACGATTATTAGAAATATAATTTCTAAGCCAACATATCATACAATTATAGCTGTGTTTAACAAATATTTATATATTATACATATGTATATTTGGATTGTCGAAAAAGTATTGAGAACCCATACGTCTTACATAAAGATTATGCAACCAATCTTCTGAAATTCAATAAATTTATTTGTAGGCCCATTGATTTTGCACGCACCCAGGCATTTGCAATCGATATATACCACTTTTCCCATGTATGCGAATTCTATATATACCCTGTTCATATCGCAAATTTCTTCACCTAATTCTTCGTCAGTAAGACCCCTGTATCCTCTGGTGGTAATACATAAATGTTTTCCTCGATATCAGCAACACTCCAATCGCGTTTTTCAAGTTACTCTCTCACCTATGGCCTTTTTCAGCCAATTAAATTTTTGAACTTATTTTCATAACGCAAAATAAAATATACGACAATAAGTTTTTTTTCACAAAAAATTAATAGTATTTCAATAATATTTCAATGAAAATTAATTTAATTAAAAATATATGCTCACCAATAATTTTTATCTTCCATTGTAACAATATAAATTTTCACATAAACTAAAAGCAATATTAGAGTTACTAAAAATGTACTATAAATCACAGTTTCTTGTTTTTCAAACGTTAAATTTAATATTAAATTGCGGCACGTTCGATTCTTATCAAATGTAAGAAATATAATGGGCTAAATTAATTAAAAATAGCAATGGCCTTTTTTGGCATTTTGGGGCCAAATGGGCTACGAATGGGTTGTTGAATAGAATGAAGAAAATTCCAAAATTAATTCGTGAAAACTGGTCATAGAAATTACGCATTATTTATTTATTTTTATATTCTACCTCGGGAATAATTTCAAAATATTCTTTCTTGCACCTGATTGCAAAGGTCTAATCCTCTAATCCTAATCTAATGGTTTTAAAACTTTAAAATATCATTTTTATTTCAGTGTGGGTAAATATTGTTTAGAAGCACGAGTTACTTTCAATGTTGTCTATACTTGCTGATCTCGTATTTAAGTCTTTGAGGTACGGAATATGTTAGAAAATAAAAAGACCCATGTTGCATAGAAATTTTATTTCTTTTTAAACTGAACAAACTTATTTGGTTTATTTTTAATATTAAAGGAATAACATAATATAATGACCCCGATTCACAACAAGTTTAAAACGCCGTTTAATTTTTAAAATTACGTGTTAGCCGTATTCACGATTCACAACATACGGGTTAATCTATCAAAACCTATTTCCTAACACCAAATAAATCATTTGGTTAAAAAAACACGGAAAATTGACAGGTTTAACATCAGAAATAAATTCAATCAAAGTTTCGAAATCAAAGAATTTAAAAATAACACGAATGTCAATAAACTGAGAGCGAAAAAAATTACATGTATTTTATATGGGACTGAATCCTTTCCAAACATGTCCGGCTACCATATTCAAATAATAGAAAAATATATAGAAAACAACATCAAATCAATTTAATAGTATAGAGTAGCGGCTAGGGAAAAAGGGAAATTACATATAATTTATATAGTAATCGGCCATAGTTGATTGAAAATTGAGATAATTTTACTGACAAAAAGACACGAATTTACGTACAATCAGCCATTCGTGTTAAATACTCTCTATTCTTAGTTCGAAATATTTCCATACCGAAAATGGGGAAATGTCGATGCAGTGTGGAGACGTCAAATACTGAAGTCAACATTTGGCTTGCCAGTCGTTTCGAAATTTTTCCATACCGAAAATAAATACTGAAGTCAGACATATGCAGACGTCAAAACCAGTTAAATTGAGGTAGGAAATGCAGGTGCAGGGTGCAGACGCCAAATACTGAGACAACATTTTTGTCTGTTACAGGGTGACCCAAGAGAGCCTTTATGTTATAGGGTTACCCAAAAAAAAATATTTACTCAAAAATGTTTTTTCTTAAAAATTTTTTTTTCTTTCAGGGGACCCACAATTTTTTTTCTTACAGGATTACCCAAAAAAATGTATTACTCAAAAATTTTATTCTCTCTTACAGGGGAAAAATTTTTTTCTCTTACAGGGTGACGCAAAATTGTAATTCTTACAGGGTGACCCAACATTTTTTTTTCTCACAGGGTTACCAAAAAAATTTGTATACTCAAAAATTTTATTCTCTCTTACAGAGTACCTAAAATTTTTTTTCTGAAAATTTTTTTTCTCCTACAGGGTGAACTAAAACCATTTGGACATTTTTAACTTAAAAAATTTATTTCTCTCTTACAGGGTGACCCAAAAATGTTTTCTTACAGAGTGACTCAAAAACCATTTGGACATAAAAAATTTCTCTCTCTTAGAGGGCGACCCAGAATTTTTTTCTAACCAAAATCCATTTCGATCCCAAAACGAGATACTATTTTAATTAAATTGTTAAATAGAAGTTTCACCATGGCAACCATTGTTAACAAAACTTCCTGTTTGTGTTTTTTAAATAAAAATAGCAGCGAGTGGGCTTACGGAATGTATTGTAATATAGTAATAAATCAGAGAATTTATACTAAACTTTTCCTTTGAAATCGCACTTATATTTCATATTTATTTTAATATTATTGATGATTATATATAAGGTATAATTATGCTTCAGTTCATCAAAATGCGGAGCAAGGACCTCGAAATCATGCATTAAGTTATTATTAATTTTATGACTTTTCCTTATGAAGTAGCAAATAAATAATGACAATAAAATAAAATAGAAAATAACTGAATCAAAAATGGAAATCAGCCTTTGACCAATATATATTTATACGTCAATATAATATATGTATGTGTGGTATTTAAAGTGATTATTAAGAAAAGGCGGGTTTAATAAAATAACGTTTTAATTAACTGATTAATTATAGGTATAAGAAATTTTATTATATGGAAATTGAATGTTGTTTGCTTCGTATCTATTCAACACTGGTACATTATTTCGATCTTTCGTTTCGCTTGCCTTTTCCTTACGGTAAATCATTGTCTAAGACATTAATCGTCATCAGGGCTGCTTTCAGGGATCGGAACCTTTCCCACATATGTATACCGATAATCAAGAACGTATAATCGCAATATCGTCGCTGATTGTCGACCGATTTAATAATTATTTTCAGCAATATCATTTTTTAGATAAAATCGTAATCATCTCTTCATCAATATTTTTAAAAATATTGCAGTTTTTACCACGGCCCGACAAGAAAAATGTATCTCCGTGAAAACCGGAAGTTGGAATAATAGCGTTTCAATTTGGATGGCACCTCTTAACACAAAATGAAGAAAATTCTTTCACTTTTCAGGACTTGATCCATTTTGATGATGACGTGGCGGTTGCAGGAATACTCAACGACGATGAAATCTTATTCCCAAAATACGACGAGGATGGTGAGGGAAATAGAGGAGAAGAAGAAGACATTGTTCCGAGGATTACTCCTAAAGTGGCCAAGAAATTTATGAACAGCGTACGTAATTTTTTCGCACAATTCGATTCGTTGGCGATTAACTCGCTTGATCCCCATTATTTTAAATCAAACATTTAATGTACACTTTTAAATGAACTTTTTAATGTAACTTATTATATGCATAGGCAATATGCACAAAATGAATATAAACCTTCGTTATTATGTACTTTTTCTTCTATACCTCCCACATTTTATAATCCCGATATAGTGAATATCTCGATATATCGTATTTTTTCTTCGTCCCCTTGAAGATACGATATATCGGGATTCTACTGTATAATGAAAATTATAACATAATTTAAGTAACCTACTTATTCATAAAAATAATGTAACTAATATTTATTTATTTATTTATGAGGTGAGAAATACGTCAAATCAATCACGTTTGGAAATGACTATTTTATCTTTTAACGTTATTTTATGCGATAGATCTTATCAAATAAAAAATACGACATAACACATTTTTTTTCTGACCCACAGTTGGGCGTATTTATCACCATGAGCAAAAATATGTATGAAGTAATGAAAAGATTAAAGTCAAGAAATAAAGGCAGGAATAGGCTACTTGGTACTAGCTGGAAAATCGTGCTAATTAGGGTAGGGAGGTTAAAAAAAATCCGCAAAATATATTCGTATTCTTAATCTAAAAATATTAATACGCGTCTTTTTATTTTTTCTCTCCTCCTAATTTACGAGATATAAATTTCAAATATTCATAATTTTAGTACGATTATTTAAAATTTGTCGGTTCAACTATCATTCTAGTGTTTTTGAATTGGAATAACTCTGGAACAAATGGTCAGAAAGGGGTACTGTAAAGGAATATTTGAAGAGTAGAACTCGAATCTTTTCGAAAAAATGACATGGTTTTAAATTGAACCAACCTAATTATAGAATACCCAAATAGATTGTAGAATTGGGTGAAGTGGGTATTTTATAGTATTGAAGTGTAGAAGTATTTTATAGGAAAGCTTTACTGTTTATGAAATATTAATGTATAATTTAAATATAGACTTCATAAGTTCTGCACAACATTACATTTGTAAAATAAGAAAGTTATGCGAATATTAGTATGACCTGGTTTCATTTTCTGGGATGAAAATCGTATACCAGAGCGAATTGAAATAAAGATACTATAATTTTTTTTATATTTATGGTAGCTATTCCTTGAGAACGCATTTATTTAAAACCCAATATTTATAGATATAACTTCTCTAACGTTTTTATTGTAATATGTAAATTTCTAGATATGGAGCATTCTTAAGCATTCAAATGTATTTTTATTTCTTACTATATATATTGCTGATATTTCACTACCTAATATTTTCAAATTTTCTATATGATTTTATTGAAATATCAATAACAAATATTTCAATATTATTATTATACTGTAATGTTAATTTATGATAATTTTTGGTATTATATACTATAGTATATATATATTGTATATATAATATGTAAGGGATTTACAAGATATAAATGACAAATCGATTATGACATTTTCCTAATCCAAAGCTAATAAAATACAACTTGAATTATTCAGAAGAATTTGTCAAGCCTATATGTAAATTTCGGCCATACCGCACGAACAAGTAATTCGCATTGGAAATAACTCTTTTGTTCTCAACGATAATGATCATGATTAGGACTTTTAATGACACTATATATACGTTCCCTCATATACGAAGATGATATACGTTCCCTCATAAAAATCCGCATTAACACACAAATCTTAGGGCGATAATATCCAATTAAACGGTCTATAAATGTCCATCATATTTTAGACGTATACGGTGATATACGTATACGTATACCTTGGCTAAGTCGGCAGAGTCGCAGCTTTTAGAAGAGGGAGGTTATCGGTTCGATCCCTGCTAGCGACGAATTATTATCTTAACAAAATAATGATTTTTGATCGATCGCAACGCCTCAGTTGTCGAACACTAAACGCGTGATATCGGATGGTCACATAAAGGTTGAAAAACCAATGACGGTCCCACGTACTATGCATTGGAATAGTATGGAACACTCCTGTATATGGGAGTAGGCAAAAAACATATACACCTGTTGTCAATTAACAAATGGTCAATGACACCAGGTTAATACTAGCGATTTGAAAACCGTCCACCGATTTGAAAATCGGCTTTTTTTAAAACCGGTTACCGGTTAATTTTTTGAGAACTAACCGGTTAACCGGTTACTAACCGATTAGTTCGCAGCAAAACATTTTGTTTTTATTTTTCCGTATACCCATGTAAATCAAAATAAGTCAATGTCAGTTTTTCATCAAAAATAATTTTAATCAATTCATAAATTCAGTTTAATAAACAAAAATTAAAAAAATATACTATTGATGCGAAATCTTATGCCCTTTAAGAATCGACCTATTATTTAACGACGAATTTAACAGAAAAGAAGCTATTTGGTATGGTTTTTAAAGTATGCTCGAAGAAAGCACAATGTATCAATTGTTTCGACGTTCAGTCTTGTCCGGATCTTCGTGCAAATTAAACCAGCAGCTGAAAAGGCACGTTCTGATTCCACGCTTGTAGGCGGGATAGTTTTTAGGGCGTTTAGCAAATTTCAAGATATTTTCCTCGTGCTCCATCCAATTCGAATTGAACTACTTCCCTTTTAATACTAGTCTCGATATCATTTGCTGATGTTTGCTTTGGTTTTGTAGTCAAATGTACCTCGATGGCTCTTTGCATTTGCTGTTTGACGTCTATCGGGTTTTCACTTTCGGCATTAGTATTTCTTTCGACAATATGAATTTCGTTTTGATTTTCCACCTCCGAAGGTTTAACGAAACGCTTAGCAAGATCACAATCGTAGATTTTAGTTTTTTCTTCATCAGCTTAGGAAAGCAACTTGCAATGTTGTCATCGATATCCAATTCCATCCCATTATGCAAATAGTTCAGAAGAGCCGAATCTGTACGCTTTTGCTTGATTCAAAATTCCAATGCATTTTTCATTTCAACTGCTAAGTTGCTTTTATTCTGGTGTAAGTTATTTAGTAGGAATTTTTATGTTTCTTCGGCGGTTAACAAATCTGCATCTTGCCGACGAAGACATTCCACGGCATACTGAATGGGTTGAAGAACTACTGAAAATCTTGTTCAAAAACTCAACAAAAGTGTTGCTAAATAGCTTTTAAATTGTAATTTTATTACATGATTGTTGATGAACACTCTATCATTACTCTGTGAATGTACGCATTATATTTGAGCGATTCACGAAAAACCGGTTAACCGAAACGTATTAACCGGTTAGAGGTTATCGGAAAATGGACCCGGTTAACCGGGTAACCGGTTATCGGTTAACCGGTTTTCCAATCCCTAGTTAATACAATAGGAAACAAATTATCTTTCAGGCGTATTGTTTTATTTTTGAATAAAAGATTAGTGTTTGTTTTTCAATAAGACTGAAATCCATAAGACTGAATAATGAGATACTCTGTCAAAAACTTGATTGATCTAAAAAGTAATTTGATAACTTTTGTCGGTAGGTCTATAGAGGTCAACTCTTTCGAAGTATTAGACGATATGGAATTAAGGGGTTACATCTAGTTGGTATCGGTAAAATGGATATAATTTTCAAAAGTTGTTTTTGCCGTTCTAATAAATATTTATTATAAAAGTGAAATATACTATCGAAAAACATATATTTTAAAGTACATGTAAAATACTTTGTTTTGAAAAATATTCAGTACGGGGAGAGATATAGCTCTTTTCGATGACGACTTTTTAGAGCACTTGCGGTGGGCACAACATCTTTAGAAACGTTTATCTAAAATCAAAACCAAAGTAGATTGTGTCAGTACCTATATAGCATCGTAGCATGCATGAACGAAAGATTTTAGGACATTTTACAACAATTTGACTGAAAAATTAGGATTTTAGGTGCTCAAATTTGGTTCTTCGCAATAAAAAGTGAAATTTCCAACGGAATAGAAATCTCTCGTTTTTATTGGCAGTATTGGCTAATTACAATTAAGTTCAGTACACCTCTGGTAGAAATTTTTCCTGGGCATTACAGTGTTAAGCTTACCGCCTATATGAACATATTTTGGCTTGCCACAAAACACAGAACGCAAGGTTAAACTATACCGCCACTAATGGTATATTATTTTGTACAATTTTGAATGGTATTATCGGTCAACAGACAATAGAAACAATGAAAATTTGGATAACTGTGAAATTATATTGATACTAAATTTGTAATAAAAATACTAACAAGGAAAGTCCTTCCGGTCCGCCCCCGATTGCGATAATTGGATATGCTGTAGTTCTCGAAAAAATAAGAGACACGTACTTATATTTTTTTTAGCTGCTGGCCTCTGGTTGACCATTTTTTTAGTTTTCTCCTAAACGAAAAATTAGGGGTGAACTACCCTCCAAAGTGAAATATCTGTTTCTAATATGTAAAATGGGTTAAAGTGATATATCGGGCAGTGGTGTGTTGACTCAAGCTGGACCAATAACGTATGTTGAAAAAAATCTCCACCTGCCAATAGAAGGCGCTAATGGTAAAAATAAGTTTTTTGCCACAAATAAAAATTAAATGGTATCTGACGTCAAAGTGACGTATGCGAAAATTATTCGCATGATTGAAATAGAGTTCGAAAAAATACCGCCGCCTTCCTGTAGATAGCGCTGATGGTCGAAAGAAAGCCAGATGCGGGCTGGTATCGAAAAAAAACCCAAATTTAACTTTCTCGACAACATTAATAATTAAGTTCTGGCTCAAAATATAGATAAGTTATTAAAATATTTAGGGTCACTTACTTGTACAGATATCCCTGAAATATCGCGGTGTTTGAGTTACGCCATCAAAAATTGCGTCATCCCTCGAGTTACGCGGTTTCGAGCTATTTTTATTTAAAAAGAAAATTGATGATTATGGATGAATGTTTTAAGATAAAAAAGATAATAGGTGTTTCTCAATATATATTTTACGATATTTTGAAATAGATACTGCTACTGAGAGAGAAACTATGTAAGTAAAAACAGTATGTTTATATATATTTCTACCTTATTACTTCTACTTCATATTTCTTAGTAGTCTACCTCTCCATTTTTCATTTCCTTTAATTAGTTTTCTTTTATCATTATTTCTCTATATATTCTTATTACTTAAGTTTAGTTCTTTGCCGCTAAAATGTCCTTAAAAAAGAATTACAGCTTTGATAGATATTTGTATAGAGAAATGAAGACTATAACAGCTCATAAGTAGTCGAAAAACTCTTGCTGTGTCTAACTTTATTTATAAATCAAAATTCTTCCGTCTCGCGGAAAGAATTTATATCTAGTGGAGAACAAGAACTCATACTTTGAACCTCGGAAAATTTATTGTTTTTATTCATCATGGGACAAAAATTTTTTAACATTTACAGCATTTCGTAACTTATTTAAAAACGTCGAAAATCTTTTATTGCGGTAGTAATTTTCAACTCTCAACTACTGCATCTTTTACTGCATTCCTAATATCTTTCATAAAATTAAATCAGCAATACTCAGATATTTTAAACTTTAAATATTTCTAAACTTGTAATGAGATGGATTGAAATGTTCATTTTAGTTTGTCTTGTGTACTATAATAAACATACAATTTAGTGTATAGCATTAATACCGATGGCTAGAAAAAGCGGTAGTAGAACAAAAGTTATATAAACTCATACACTTTCATACAGAAAACTATTTTTATATGTAAATGCATACCCACCCATCTTTTATGCTTCTATGCCCTGTAATATTACATACAAAAAAAACAATAACTAAACAGTTGATTCTTTTTTAAAAGGTCATGGAATCAAATTAGAGTTTCTATTAGCGCGTATTCGGTTTCCTAATATGGTTCTTGACTAGAACGGGCACGGTGCATATACCCTAACTAATTATGATAGTTGGTCATAATGTTATTTCCATGGTCATACTACTTTTAGGTTAAGCACTTGTTCTCTATTTCGACGCAACTCAATAATAATACTGAATTAAAGTTCTATTTATTTTATTATTCTACTGAATATATTTTACTCAATATTCTATTGTTAAAATATTTATATAATATAATTGATATATGGGTGATTCTCCGGAAAAACTATGATTTCGGGTTACAGTCGAAATATCATAATTTCACATAATATATTCACCAATTTATCAGTCTTGCATCACTATTACTGTCTACATAGGACTATTTCGAATTAAAGCCCACCAATATAACGGGCAAAATAATTTGGAATCATGAATAATAAAAAAAAAGTAAGGTAAATTTCATTACCGTGGCTGTTACTCAATGGACTTCCAACTAGAAATCAATACTTAAAAGT
>JANTOP010009850.1:0-15619 GCA_027564815.1 Symmerus nobilis
GTATTTTTAAAAATTGCGAAAATATGCCAATTTAAGTAACCGTCCTCAAATGGGAACGGCCGGCGTTAATGGGTTAAATAAAATATGGTTTTAGCCGGTATGAAATTTATTTTGTCTCCCAAAAATGAAATTTTAAATGAAATCTGAAATTATCGTTTAAAGGTCTGTGATGAAATCAAAAGCGCTAAGAAAGCTATATGTTTTAAATCTATTTTCCATCACGATAATTTAACGTCATTGATATTTAAAATTATCTGAAAAGGGCTTTAAGAAACTTCCATAAGCTTATCCACAGCTTTTAATTAAAATATTATTTTAGTCATTAACAAATCTATTTCATCTCCTGATAAATAAATTTCAATGAAATGGGAAACTTTCGTTGAAAAGCTCTGTGTTTATCAGAACCTTTTTATTAAAATACCATTTTATTCCCGAACCAATTTTTCATTAAATTAGTTAAATTTAAATAAAACGTAAAATTTTCGGGAGAAAGGTCTGTGGGAAATATATAACTCTAGTAAAGTTACATTTAAGATTTAAATTAATTCATTTTGATATCGTTTTTACATCAAATTAATTTATTATGTTTTAACGACTTTTTCTCGCTTATTCTATACTTTTCTCAATTTTGTACCGGTTTTTTGGAATTTCAACAATCTTTCTCTAAATTCTTCCTAATTTTGGCTGTAAAACAGCCTGAAAAATCAAAGATTGTCGGAAAATCGGAAATGCAATAGAATAAAGTAATAAAAGTCCAGAAATAGTCGGTGACAGATTAAAGTAATAAAGTGGAGAAGGAGTCGGAAGAAATTCTGAGAAAAATCATGAAAATCTTACAAAATCCGTTCCGATTTCTCTAACCATTGTAAGCTTTAAGTTTCGAACTTAATTTTTTATTTTTCGAAATCTGTATTCTATTCAGATAACGCTAATTTTACGAAATTTCAAATTGTCCCAAAATAAAGCTAAAAAAATCTAAAAAGCTCTTAGAAAGCTTAACATTAAAATGTCATTTTATTGTATTTTAATTCTATTTTAATTCACAAGTTGCCAATTGCTTATCTTTTACATTTTTCTAAAGAATGTTAGGCAATTTCTGAGATAAAGACACTTTGTTAAGTGTGCCATTAAATTTTGCACACCTTATGGAGATGTTAACCGCACGCCACTGCTTTAGTTGTAAGTTTAGTTCATTATTTCGTAAGACGTTTGAATATTTTCGGAGCATATACAATTGCCTATTAAATTCTTTAATTTGTCTTCTATTTTATTTAAAAATTAAAAGGGATCCATCGGGCTTTTAGCTTTTATCTTTTAGATATTTTTATGAATTTAAGGAAGTCCCCCGCGAGGGTCGGTGTCCCTAACTGATTAATTGACAAATTGAACGAAACTCGAACCGTTCAAAAGGTTAATGGACTGGAGGTTAAATGAAAAACCATGAATTTTGCGATTAATAAATTATTTTCAAAATTGATTCAATTAATTAATTCATTTATTTGTCTATTTATAATTTTTTTTATAGTTTATTACATAATTTCTTCTGAGGTTTAATTTAGTAATTTAGTATAATATATTTAGATTTTCCAATTTCTTAATAAAATTGCCCGTAATATGAGAATTTTTACAAAACTCAGGAATGTCTATTAAATCGAAAGTTTGCTTCAATTTTTTCTTAACAGAATTTCTTTTTTCAATTTATTTTAAAAATACTTGTTTGTATTTTTAGATTTTGAATTTCGGTTGAAATTCGATATTCCCAACTATTCCGGACTGTAAACTGCTAAAATATTGGGAAAAAATCGAAAAAGTCGAGAAAATTTAACAAAAATCGGGGACAATTGGAAAGCCACTAGAAAAGTTATTAAAAATATGGAAAAAATTATAAAAGGGCAGGTACAAATCGGAAACGGTCAGAAAATGTCCGAGCAATTCGGTAAAGGGTCTGAAAATTAAAAACCGGGTGAAGATATCAAAATATCGGGGAAAATCAGAAGTAATTTAAAAACAATCGAATTAGGTGGTACAATTTTAGGAAAGTTTAAGAATAAATCTGGGAGAAATCGAATAAAATCGATCCGGGAAAAATCTAAATTCAATAGATGATTTTTTCCATAAATGTCCTTAATAAGAATTGTTTGTTAATTAACTAAGAATAATTCGGCGTCATAAGATTTGGTAGATCAACAAGTTTGGTAGAAAATTTCCCAGAATTTTGATTTTTCACCGAGGTTTCTAAGCAAATCTTGGATATTCTAGATATGGATTTCAAACCATACTTTTTTTTTACGTCATTTTAAAAACATAATTCGTTCAAGTAAAATTTTCATTTAAATAGTTCGAGTAGATCAACCCCTAAATGAATCCGAACTGAAATTTCCAAATTTTCCGATTTTTCGAATTTTTCCGGAAAATTAAAAAAATTATTTGATTAACTTAGAATTTAATGATTACGTCCCATCCCTCAATCCCCACCAAAATTAGGTGGTTTATTTTTTCGAAATCCCGATGAATCAATTTACTTAGTTATTTATTAAAGAAAAATTTTGCGCCATTAGACTATTTCCTGCACCAAAGAAAATGTTTAGAAGATTCTGTATTTCATCATATCGGTAATCTAGAAATCAATGAATCTAGGGGTAGTTTGAATTTTTAAGAAATTTTTTAAACAATTTCCAGTATAAAAAGTTCTAGTCAAGTATTAATGCTATAGATTTGTAATAGGCAAATATTGCTCGCTTCATTGCATTTAGTGGATTTCTTATAATAACGAGCAAGATCTAAAAATTAAAGTAGCAATTTAGGAATTGGGGATTTATGTGAAATCTGTACATGGAAAAAATTCTAAAATAATTGAACTCTGAGTTTTATTTGATGTTCTTAATTTTTAAGGAAATTTTTGAAATATTTTATGAACGTTTTGGTTGCATTTGTTTTCACTTTTAAATTCTCATTCCCTACTAAATTTTTCAGATGAAATATTTTGAAATTCGTGTATTCTCCACCACAGTATACACTTAAAGTGAGTATTCTTCAAATTTATCTTTTAAATGTTTTGTTCATAATTCCTTTTTCGACTGATATTCCCCCCACCTTCACGTATAATTAAATTCCTAGTCATACCCCTAGTCACATATCTCCAATTTTTGTGTCATTCGTAAAATTAATTTAATCCTTAAAGTTATTCCGTGCAGTCTTACTTTTTCATTTCTTACATAACTTTATTTGTATCGCACAATATATCATTTCAAATTTATGGTGAAACAAAGTCTGAAATAATGTCAATTAAGTTTTAAGGTTTTTTTTTCCCCCGGTCCTCTATGCAATGTAAGTACTATGTCGAAAAAGCCGAGTATAAGAATTTTCTAAGTGTAACGAGACGGTTATAGAATTATATTTATATGGTATTTTTGAAAGTTTACAGTTACACATTCTTAAGGCAAATAAAAACTCGCAGGAACGTTTGTATATCGGCGGTATACCTAAAAGTTGTTCAATAGAGCGAACTACATCTAACATACTTGTTATATGTAAGTATGTCTTAAGCTTTAAAAAAAAATATAATCAGGATCACAATTACAATTAAGGGAACGGAACGGAATATAAGACACCACATATTCCCATTTATTTTTCGTGGGGGAAAACTATTGAAATATATCTTCAGTTAATGTGACTTTGGTATACAAGTTTTTTAAGAAAAACATGTAGAGGAAACCAAGCCCCATATATGAATAGAAACCAAACCCGTCAAAGTATTAATTTATGAAGCATAACTTTGTTGTATATTATATAAACCGGGTATGATGGTTTCTGTTCGCTGTATTGCCTGGCAAAAATAATTTATGCAAAGTAGTGTCATTCGTTCTAGAGAAAAAAAATTATATACCAAGGAATTACATTAATTATTAAAGAAATACTAAGAATATTTTAAGATACGTAAGGTGACCAAATTACTATAGTTAAAAGAAAATCTAGGAGGATGTCTATTTTAACTGCCACCTTAGAAGGAATGTTTCAATTGTAGAAATAAAAGTTTACATAAGAATAGGTGATTTTTCCATGCCCTATTAACTGGTAAGTAATAGACACAGAAAAGTAGTAGTAGTTACGAATTTTTCTAACATAATCTCTTCTACTAATTTGAATATGAGATACACGAAGTCCTACCTCAAAAGTTGAGAATATCCGATGAAAAATTAATGAACTCTGGGTCCAGTTAATTAGTCGGTAAATTAGTCCGAAAACCTACATAATTTAACTTCCCATTCACTTTCATCTGGGATACTTATAAACATTTATATATATCCTTTGGGGATATAGACCCTAATCGACAGCTGGTTGAAAGCTCGATGATGATGATGATAGAAATTCGAGCCAACTTTCATATACTCTTAACTTTTCTTTACCCAAAATAGAGGACAAAACCAAACCATATATCCAAATTCAGAAAAAGAAAAACCTGGTACAAAAAAGTATCAAAAAAAAAAGGACAGAATAATTCCTTTATTTAAATCTGAAACCAAATTACTTTACAAATGGATGTGACATTTATTGCCACTAAATTAGCATATCAGAGACACTACTCTTTATGTTGATTTTTTTTTGGGGCAATTTTTAGAATGAATTGACTTTGGTGTGTGTTAAGTCCGTTTTGTTTCACTTCGAAGGATATCCATTTTCCCACTATATGTATATGTTTATAAGTAAACCAGGTATTCTCAAATAGTTAACAGCTTAGAAAATAAATGTATATAATCCCAGATTAAGATTAGAAGTAGGTAAGTAGGTGTATATATACTTCTAATCTAATATTGTTGTTATGATTATTTTGAAGAAAAATACACCAACAAAGTTCTTATAGTTCGAATAGATAATCTAACGATAAATTTTTTTCCCTTTTTGGAGATAAACATTTTGAAAATCTCTCCTATTTCAATAGATATACTTACAGGAAAATACATATTCTAACATAATTTGCATATAATTCTAAAGATTTCTTCTTCAGGGTTAGATATGGGAAAGGTTCCTCTCAGTTCAAATACACAATAATACGCATTATACTAGTCAACATTCGAAAAAAGAAGTAGCATGTATATATACTGGAACAGGGTGCTTTCTGATGGTAAGCTATGATAAATAAACCTTAAATTTCAGATTAAAGAACAATTTGTATTAAATAAATTCTACAATAAACATTTTGACTCATTTTGAATTTTATTTTAAATTTTTTTCAGGAATAAAAATCTTAAGTTATGAACCAAGAATGTAGGTTTCTAATCGAGGTTTGTATAAAAAATGTCAGTAAAATTTTTACTGTAAAAAATTATGTAAAATAATTTTGCTACGAAACATCTATTGGAAAAGTAGATAAATTACTAATTACTTGGAGGGGGAGGGGCACCATTTAACATCCAAAATATAGACCTGTTATGATCCATATTGAGATTGTCAAGGATTTTCCTAATTTTCAGATTAATGAATCCGATAAAAGTTATATTCCAAAATGTTGAAAATATAATTTAAAGTTTCAAGCTTTCGATGAGCTTTCAGAACTTTTGAAGATTTCTTACCATAGTAAGAAGTATTATAGTAGTACCATAGTATTTATAATAAATTAATAGTCCTCAAGAATGAAAGTACGAAATTAAAAAGACAGCCAATATTCTACTTATAGGTTAATAATGAACAGAGGACTTAACTGTGGTGATCATATAACTAAATATATTATAAGGGTTAACCTAAGAAATTAAACCTAAGGTACAGTTATGAAATTGTAGAATAAATTTTTTCAAAATATTAAACCCCTGATTTTATATAAAAAAAATAACAGGAAAATGGGAACTTTTCATAAAAATCGTTAAAATTTTTCTGAAAACTTAGTATTTTAAAATTTCGAAATATGTACATTCAAATAGTTTGAATGATACACCAATATCGAGTGTCGCACTCGCAAGTTATATTTTTAAAATCTCGTGAAAAATAGACTGGTAAAAGAAACAAAATTTTTCTAGAAATTTCTAAAAACAATTTGCAAGAAATTACTAATTTAGTGACATCAAAATGTTACTCAATTATTAAGGAAAAGATTTTGTTAAGAAAATTTTTCCGAAAAATTTACATTTACTGGCAGAAAAAATCAATCCTTTTTTTTTAATCGATGCAAACCTTCGGTTTTTAGAATTTACATAACAGAGCAATAAATTCCTTATTGCAGACACATTTTTGCTCAAAATTTTCCTAAGAATTTGGGAGAAATATTTTTTCTTCAAAAAAATGCTAATCCAATTTCTACCAGTTCATCGAATTTTTGACTTTGGTTGGGAACTTTCTTTTTTCTTATATTTTCGCATTCGAGTCATTCCAAATCAAATCGACACACTCTCTGAACCTCACCATCTTAGATTTTCATGAAATTGAAAATGCCAAATGCCAAATTTTTTTACGACTTTACATAGCTGTAAATAAAAATTGAGTAAATCTTGATGAAATTTGGTATTTTTCTTAGTCTATATGAATAGTACACCTGTGCCAAATTTCATGAAAATCTGAGATGGTGAGGTAAATTTCGACTTAAAATTGTGTCGATTTGATCTGGAATGACCCATTCGTCTTTTACTGAGGCTTCGTTGTATCTACCTGATCATCTAATTTTTTTGCAAATTGTTCTGACTTTGTCCTACTTTTCCCTATATTTATGGGTGATTTCTCTGATTTTAGCATTATACTAAAAAAGTCTGAAAAAGTCAAGAAACTAGTTGGGAAAAATACGGAAAAGCTGACCAATATTGTGAAACGACGGAAAATCAGAGAAAACATAAAAAAAATATAAACAAACTTTACGAAAACTTCTGCAAAAATTAGTAAAAGTTAGTGAGTTTGGAAATCGTTGGGTAAATTATATCAAGTCGGTTCCATTTCACCGCGACGTTTTCTCTCTTTTCCAAATTACCCCTAAATTTTCCCATCTTTCCCTAATATTATTTGACTCTCTAGATTTTTGTCTTGAGGTTTATCTTAACTTGTCTTGACTACCTTTACCAGCCTTTTCCTGATTTTTCACGACCTTAAACATTTCCCGGCCAATACCAAACAATTAGAATCTAAATTATATAAAATGAACTTTTAGTTTTAAGCCGATGAGCTTTCTGGACTTTTGAAAATTCTTTTTTAAATGTTCAACATTCATTAATGGGACGTTATCTAGGTGAAAAATAGATTTTAAAACATATAAAATTATGGTCGGAAATTAAAGCTTCTTTGGAGCTTTTAACTCTTTTCCGAGCTTTTGTACAAAAAGAATAGTTTTTATATTTTTACATTCTTTCCCAACTATTTTGCAAACATTCTCTATCATTAGATTATTTTCGGTACGAAGATAATTGTGAAGAAGTCCCGGTCAAAAGTCTAGATGTTCGACAGATTCTCAAATATTCCAACAAATTCCTTGATTTTTTATAAATTTCTAATTTTATTATCTTAAAAATTGAAATTATATTTGTAAATTTTGAAATTTTATACGATTTCCAATATTTAACAAATTTACCTTATTTAGAAAATTATTCTTTCTAATGTCGGAGTAATGGTAATGGTAATGGTCGGAGTATTGGTGTCTGAATCAATCAATTTTTGGAGAAAATTTTGCATCCGGAAGATTTATTCCGATGATACTTAGGATATGAATAGCCACGGGAAATTTAGCAAAGGAAATCAGGAAAATCAGGAAAATAAGCTCCTTCAAAATATCATAAAAGTGGGCAGTGAATCTGAACCAAATGCAGAGAGCATCGAACCAAAACTATCAAAGATAGTTCTTTCGATAGTTCTGTGCCGTTTTTAATCTAGTCATGCCAAATACGTTGTCTCTTTTTTTGAAAGATGTCGAGTTGGTGTTTAACAGATGTCATTTTTGTAGAAATAAAAAAGGTATCCGTTTAAAAAAAACGAAAAATGGTATATAGAATTTCTTTCAGAGAACGAGAGCGATGATGACTTCAAATTTCCAATGCGATTCAAATAATCCCATCAATAAAAGTGCCTGATTTTTGGTAATTGGACTATGTGTTCATTGTCTGAAAGATTTTCTCTATTCCAGAAAGAAGTCAGAGAAATCAAAAAGCGTGCGAAAAAATGTTTGAAAACTCCAGGAAGCACTAAAGAAGTCCGAAAAGTTCGTTGGCAAAATTCAGTAAATAGGAGAGAAGGGGAGAAATGATAGGGAGAAATAAGAATGTGAAAAGTTTCGGGATTGTCAATGTTCTCTTGACTTTCTCGACTTTTCTCCATTTTTATCGACGTTTACCTTAGTTTTTACAGATCTGTACGACTTTTCTGAATTTTGAAATTTTATGACAACAAAATAAGCTGAACATTTCATAGAAATGTCGCGAAATGTCTGAGATATACGCGGAATAAAGTAGGAAATTTATTGAAAATTGGGACAATGAATTTCATGAAAATTTCAAAATTCCTTAAATATTCCAATATTTTATGAATATTTTTAAATACTTGGATACATTTAGTTTAATAATAATTTAACTTCATGAAGCTTGAAAATCAAAAATTTCGGTTTTATTCAAAACTATCTGAATTTTCCAAAATAACTGGATATAAGATTTACTGATAAATTCTCCAGACATTTTCCTCTATGTGCCAAGGGTTAACAGATCTCAAAATATGTTAAGCTGTCAAAATGTCCCAGGAAAAAAAATAATTTGTAATAATGTTATCGAAAATAATTAATTCTAATTTGAGTAGCCTTCCCCCGACGACACCATACCCGTAAAACTTTGATAAAAAATTGCCTACATTTTGTCCATTTCGAAGTATATCAGTTTATCTTTATATTGACCTAAAATCATGTACATTTATATCCATCAAATGGGTGTTGAACAACATAAAATTTTTGGGCTTGATGGAATAATATTTCTTTACGTTTTTCCCAACCTGCCTTAGGTACTGGCCATCTCTAGCCACCCATTCCATATTATAGAAAATACCACGGGGGAGAAAAAAGAAAGAAATATTACACAAGACAGGCGTTAGATCATCATTGTGATTCCCCTCGACCTAATTCCCATCATTCCATCATCCCAAACATCTTATAACATCCATTGGGCGGGATTGTTAATATGTAGGCTTTCCTCGATAGAGGGAAAAATAAAAAGGAAAAGTAGGATAATACGGAAAAAAATAAGGTATAGAAAATACATAAATCATTCGATACGGGTCGTTCGTCCTTCATACCATACGATATTCCCCATTTATTTTTATTTATATTTTTCTCCCAATGATATGCAGATAGATAACGAACTGGAGGTGAACTGGTACAAGGGATTTATCCGTATGTAATTATAGAGATATACACGAATTTAATTTTAATGTCAGGACCAAAAAGAGATGTGAAATTAAAATTAAAATGATTGAGATTCTATAAAAATATAAGAGAGACAAGAATGGTTGAAAATCGATTGGGTCGATGTCATAACCAGATGAAATCAGATGAAAACCAAAAACCCAAAATTGTAGACGTAGAAACCATAAAGATTTTACCCAAAAACCGATATGTTAGAATTGTTGAAGAACCTCAAACCAAAAACCATTGAAAAATCTGAAAACCAATAGAAAAACCCCAAACAAATCACATAATGAGACTAAAACTTGATATCATGCAAAGAAAGGTTCCAAGATTTATCTAACTTCTGCCTATTCTAAATTGTATACCAGGAAAGTGATAAATATAATAAAAAGAAATCATTATAATTTTCCTAGGTTTTAATGTTTATTTGTCTATTTATTCTAAAATTTTGTTAGGACAATTTTCTGCATAATTTATGACCATGAAATTCACCATTTATTAATTTACCGACAAAGTAGTAATTTTCCAGAATTAAATTTTCCTTTAAAATAGACAAAAAAGTGAATGCAAATTGCTTTTTAAATAAAAATATAATCATGTAAATTGTTGGATAAAATATGTAAATGAATTGTCGGGTGGTATACAGCTCGTACAGTATTCTATTTAAGATAGGAACAGTTTCTGGTTGAGCATAAATTATGGACACTTTCAGACAATTTGGTTGTACAATCTACAAGTCGCATGATAGGTAATTAGGGAACGAACCACAGAATAGTCATAATTTTATCGTAAATTTCAAATTTTATTAGATGCAATTACTACTTCTTAAAATTTGAGTTTCATAATTTTTGGAAATAAATTTTTCGCATAAAGTTAGAACTTAAATAAAAAAAAAATAGTAAATTTGGATTTAAACTTCAAGAAATTAAAAAAAAAATATTCGAGAAAATAAAATAAAAATTCGTTCAGTAAAAATATTCCTCATAATTTCGTTGTTTTCATCACCATATAGGTGTAGACTAGGGGTGCTCAGCGCTTAACACCAAGGGTATTTTTCCTCCCATATAAAAATGAAAATAATTGAAATTAGCATGGAAAATTTCCTTAAAATTGGTTATTTTTTTCCATACAAAGGAAGTCCACATACAATGAAAATTTCATATAAACGAATGTGGTATATTTAAATACCATAGATAAATGACCCAGTACGTACTTCCCTCAAAAAATAAAAAAGTTCATTGAATTTTCGATATTAAAATTATTCTAGAAATTCAAAAAACGTTTTGAGAAACAAGTTTCCTAAAATAATTGTTAAAATGTCCTTGAAGACAATTATGAAGGGAAATTGATATTCCTGATTTTTTAAGCTCCAAACTGGTTCAAATTATATTTATTTCCAAAGTCCTGCAATTATTTCTTATAAAAATTATCAAAAGGATGTCAAATTAACATTATTTTATTTATATTGACGAAAATATCCCGTTCTATGAAAATAAATTCCCGTTATACAAGTGCTGGCACACTTCAAATGAAAATGTCCTTACTGAACGAATACTTAAGAAAAAATCCCTATGCCAGAAAATATAATCTGGAAAACCTTCAAAAGGGAAGTTTTTGATAAAAAATATCCCAAAACAGAAATATCCTCCTCTTAAATTTACCTCCAAATAAACTATTTTAAATACAATACAATTTAAAAAAATTCAACGGTTTTATTATTCGGATGTAAAGTAGATTTCAAAATTCAAAGTAAAATTATAATTAAAGCTTTTTCGGTGGAGCTTTGGGGATTTTAATAGAACCTTTCGTGATAATTGTAAAATTTTTTTGTAGAGAAATTATTTAAATGGAAAATAAGTCACAATACGTGTGAAGGTATATTCGTAACTTAAAGATTTCTTTGAGCTTTCAAGTGTTTAGAAACTGTTTGTAGAAAAATTTTAAATTTGATTTGATAAAATTATTCGGATGAAAAATCGAATTTAAAAAAAAATAAAATAAAATTTGAATTAAAAGCTTTCGGTACGCTTTTTTTTAATTTTTTTTTAGTAGAATTATTTGGATGAAAAGCAGGTATCAATGCGCACTGAATTATGGCCAAAAGTCAAAGCTTTCGGTAAATTTTAACATTTTTGCAATACTTTTTCACAAATATTTTTTGTTCGATTAGAATTTTATTTTTCGGACAAAAAATCAATAAAATAAAATATTTATGAAAAGCTTCGGTGGAGGTTTTTTGGGACTTCAATAGAACATTTGCGGGATAATTCTAATTTTCTTAATAGCCAAATTATTTGAATGGGAAGTTGACCCCAATGCGAATAAAACGTAACTTAAAGCTCCATTTGAGCTTTCAAATTTTTGAAAAGTTTTTCAAACGTTTGATTAAAATAAATTTATTCGAATGAAAAATGGATTTCAAAATAAATAAAAAAATTTTAATCAAAAGCTTTCGATGAACTTTGGCAAATATACGAACTTCTTGGTGGACACTTAAAATGTCGGGGCAGTAAAATTATCTGGATGGAAAATAGGTTTCAATGCATATAAATTAAAGCTTTGCTTGTACATTTAAGCTTTTGGAAAGCTCTTGTGGAAAAATTATTAGATTTGATTTGAATTTAATAAATCGTATGGAAAGTGGATCTTAAAATGAATAAAAGAAAATTTAAATAAAAACTTTCGATGAGCTTTTGGGGATTCTGGTAGAATTTTCTTTGAAAAATCGAGGCAGTAAAATTTTTTTAATGGCAAATAGGTTTCAATGCGTATAATCTTGCAGTTCTCTTTGAGCTTTTAATTTTTCAAAACGCTTTTGTAAGAATATTTCAGATTTCAGTACAATTAAATTAATCAAATAAAAAGAGAGCTTCAAAATAAATAAAACATAATTTTAATTAAAAGCTTTCAGTAAGTTTTGGGTAATTTAATAGAAATTTTGGAGAGAATTAAAAATTTCGGGCAGTATAATTATCGGATTGAAAAATAGTGTTCAATGCGCAAAAAATTCAGAACTATCCTTGAACTTTTTGAAAAGCTTTTACATGAAAATTTCAGATTTATTATAAGAAAAGAAATTATTAGATTAGAAATCAACCTAAAAATAAATGAATTTAAATTTTATATAAAAGCTTTCGGTAAGCTTTTGATATATTGAAATTTCTTCGATAAAAAATAAATTTGTTAAAATTTCTAGCGAGATTAAAATAAGCATCTTTTTTTGTTGTTAAAAATACTGTGATTCTGTCAATTTCATGACCTCCATACGGCTATGGGTCATACCCTATACATAATCGTCCACTCCTGTATGCCCCATTTTTTCCCACCCGGTCTCTCTACCTACAGAACCTCGTTAGTTACGTTAGTTTACAAAACTGACATAAGAATTTCCCAGCAGACGGAATATTTTCCTAATGATGGGAAACCCGCCTAATTATTTCATTCATCTAATTTTAAATGGCGAATCAAAATGAATTGCTATAAATTCTATCGTCAATCGTAGTAACAATCTAAGAGTTTTTTTTTTGGGGGGTTTTTCCTACATAAAATTTATCATACTAATTTCTATACAACTGAATGTTACTTCTACTTCACATAAAATAATATTATAAGGACAAGATGATGCATATCTTTCGGTTCCTAGAAAAATGAATATATCCTGATTTATTTGAAGAAAAGTTTTGTGGTGGAAAATATGCTAAAATAAGGAAAACTAATTTACGAAATTGTAAATAAAATTATATGTTTTGTGATTATATTTCTGGCATTTATGGTCCGACTTATTAGCATAATATTTTCTTTAAACTTTTCTCTGAATGATAGTGGTTGGTGGTGCGATAGTGTCAATTTTAAATATTTTATTCCTTGGTACGTATAGTTATCCATCCATCCAATTCCATTTTTTACTCTGGGTATTCAATAGACTTTTTATCCCATTATGAATAAAAACAATTAAATTATTTTCCGAAATATAAAAATTAAACGTTAAGTTTTTTACCTTTGTCAATAAGTACCTCCACATCTAATTTTAAAATTGAAGATGGGATAAGACATCAAAATAATAAATTAGAAAAGTGTTATTAAAGTGAAAAAGGAGGATAAGATGGAAAAAAATCATCTTTGAGTACTCGTAATGAAATTAAGTGCTGCTTGATGCAGAAAAATTAAACTTCTCGTTGTGTGGATGGTTGAAAGTAGGGAAAAAGGGATATAGGAATATCTTGCTCGGTATTTAATGTATAATTATGGAGATATAAATAGGTGTATGGGATGGGTCGGCGCTATTAATATAACCAATCTTGATAGGATTGTTGAATGCGTTATTAATTATGGAAAATTGGTTCAAAATTAAATCTATATAATTCAAAACATCTAAAATATAATGTTTTTACCAAAACAAGCTTCAGTAAAAAAATATTTTACTGGTAAAAATTTTTTACTGAAGATAAATTTCGGTCCATTTCCATACAAAAATTGAGGGAAAATTATTTTTAAAAAAATCTCGCACTAAACTGATATATTTTACTAGCTTTTTACCAAGAGGTCTCAGATAAAATATTCACAGAGTACTTAAAATTACAAAATAAATGGAAAAGTTACCCTATTCGGCATCCTTCCATCATTTTGATTATAATTACCCAAAAAAAAACTTTCTTTCTACCTAATATGTGACGTGTTCATAAATGAACATATTGTTTATGAGTTTCATGGAAATTAAGAATTTACCTTAAATAAAGTTTTTAAATTAAAACTTTCTCTTGTCAAGCTTATTTTAAACATTTTATATTTCATTAATTATGGTATAATACATCAAAGTTTGTTGTGAATATACAAGTATTGTATTATTATGATATTTTGTATAAAAAGATGTATCACTGTATCCTATACGATACGAGAGATAAAATGTGAATCTAATTTAAAATTATTTGTTTTATTTTCCGACCATTTGTTAGATGGATGGTCAGTTGGATATAATCCAATCAAAAAAGAAAATTAATTAAAATCGATATTAAACATTGGGTATACTGGAGGGACATTCAAATTTCGAAAATACAGTAACGATTTACTGTCACATTTCAATAAAGTGTATGAAATAGTATTTTAATCGTTAGATTCTTGAGATATTTGTGTAAGCGTAAGATATAAATTTTCGATTCTAGATTTATATGTAAACATGTTGTATCTGCATATAAACAATTGGTAAAACTTAATATATGTACGATGGAAAATTTATAGAAATTTTCCATTGAAATCAATGTTGATTCATATGGAAAACAAATATCTAAAGCTACACATCCGACATGTTTGGTATTTGTGCTAATTTTAAATAAGAAATCGTTTGGCATCGATTTGTGATATCGAAGGAACAACAAAAAATAAAATGTTGTTTCGTTATTTGTGGATGATGCCTCTTTATACGTAAATTGATTTCCCATCTTACTTATGTAACTTTAAAATCTCCTGTTTGTGTATTCGGGAAAAGTTTTATTTAAACATTTTATAGTCGAATGAAATAAATGAATAAATGTTTGTGATACTTAAATATTTAAATCGATATTTTCAATAAATATTGATAAATATTTAAGAAGGATGAGCGAAATGATGGTTACCATTTAATATGGGAACGATATACAAAAGTTTCCAATCAAACAGAACAAGTATTTTAGAGCACAGAGAATGCAAAACCATATACATCGACTTGAAAAGAGTTATCTAGTTAAGAAAATTGAAATAAAAAAATATTCCCTGCATCGTCAAGAAAATCTGTTCTGATATAATTAGAAAATATATCCCTTTCAAATCACAAAATATCCAATTCAAATACTATCAACTGGCGATGTTATATTCCGGCCTCTTAAAATATCTATATAATAAAAGTAATATCCTATCCTGTTCGTTGATAAGCGTATCACTTGAGAAAGGCTGGACCGATTTGGCTAATTTTTTTTTAAATATTCGTAATAGTCCGAATACGGTTTTCAGGGTAAGCAAAATCGGAAAAGTTGCCCAGAAAGTTCGAGCGATGGATATACAACGTTTGGACAGGACCCCGTCTGTCGGGTTAGCTAGTATAAAATAATAATGTATATAAAATATTATAATAAAATCAAAATCTATTAAAATATTCATTTATCGTATTTAATTCGTTAATTTAATATTTTAAGATTAATAAGATTTTAAAATTAGAAATAATAGTAGTTTGAATAAGTTCGTGCGGTTTTCTAACAGACGGCGTAACTTGATTTTTATTTCATCGATCCACAT
>JANTOP010009861.1:0-11225 GCA_027564815.1 Symmerus nobilis
CGATGTGCATATTTTTTGTTTAAATACAATTAAATAAAATGTAAACTCTCTGCAATTAAAAAACTTTTATTTTTGAATTTTTTTCGGAAGTTGATGCAGTTTTGACACAAGCATGTCATCATTAATAGGCAATAAAGTGTGTAATGTTTGTGTGCTCTTCCCCGTTTTATATCGTTCATCTAACTCATTTTTTTTTGTTTAAATAGTCTTCATTCGTAATTATAGTAAAAAAAATTCTTTGTAGCCCAGGAATACAAATCTTGCAGTGTGAGTATATGTTTTTAGTATTCATTTGTAACGCAGATCTAGCAGCAGCCCATCACCGGAAAAATGTGTGGATTATTTCCCGCGATGTTCCCAATTGTCGTATAGTGTTAATTAATTGTAAACCGTAAACCATTTTTGTTGTTGTTTCTGTAATCCTAAAATTCATTTGTTTCGCCCGTTTTCCAATGCACCGTCAAATATCCAAATCCCATTCATTGCCCTTTCACTTATCAATTTATTCAATTTTTTTTTTGTAATCTTCCACTATATTCTGTTATCTTTGTCCTAACTTAAGTTTTACTTTTTAATTATTTAAAAGCAAATTATTTAGCGGGTGTTTATTTTTAGGGAAATCCCCTGATAACTGAAATAACTCTATGGAATTTTTATGGAGACCGCGGTATAGGAGGGTTGACTGTACAACTATGTAGAATCATCTAAACGACAATAACTTGTTAACAATAATTAGCTAACCCTCACACATAATGTTAGATAAGATACAAGATATATAGTAAACCCGGCAGTTAAAATGAATCCCATTCTAATTTAAATATGAATTATGTAAATTGGTTATATAGCGGTGGTTATACATTGTAAAGTATAGAATTATAATATAATTAAGGGTAATAATTACAGGCATTGATAAGTAGTTAATTATCGTCAGTCATTAATTTAATTTACGCTCGTCATTTAGTATCTATTACATCTCCGCATTTCGCATTTGGACTGAGAATTTCTAGGCGATACTAATAGGACTGTTCTCCAAACGCTAGGATGCTTATATAAAAAAAATTGGATCTGAAAATTGCATCCTTCTTCTACATATAATTATTGTTTATTTTAGCCTAACTTAATATGTCTTGATAATTTCGGCCAGAAATTCAGATTTTGGTAATTACGCTATATACTAATGTTAAATTTCAACTAATAAAATTTGTAAGTTCACCCTGTTACCAGATTTTAACCTATCGCAAATATTTACTCAAAGTCTTTAACATATTTCTTAACTCTTTTTTTTCCCTGTTAAATCAAGAATAAATTTCCAATCATATAGACATATTTATACAGCGTATAAATTGCACATCAGAAACAATTGCAATTATATGCAACTCCTTTAAGATAGGGAGATTCTTGATGGCATTATACAGAAAAGAGGCAAAAAGAAGCTGAACAATTTCCAAGCCAAATGCTCCTATCCCATTGCGTTTGAGGTAAAATATCCATGCTCAGAATAGATAAATGGCAACTAATATTACTGGTTTATTTTACTTTTAACAGTATTTTTATATTAATATTTCATATTATTTCTTTCTATTCTGTCGATTTGTTTTTTTTTTTTCTCTTTTCTGTCCGTAAATAATTCAACCTACCTTATTCGTAATGGCTGTGTACTTAACGTTGTTAAGAACGCATTTTTATTGCAAATCTTTGCAGTTTGATAAATTTTTTCCAGCTTCTTTACCTATATCTATCCTTAAGTGGTTTAGGTATTTTTTAATTAAATTCGAACGAAAAGAAAAAATTATTAAATAGAAATACTTTTTAGCAATTATTTTTATTAATCTTTTATAAAAGTAAAAATAATAATATTATTATAGGAAATATAAATTGTTATTAAAGTTATTAAAACAAAGATAATACGATTTACAGAAACCTAAGATATTTATAAGATGGGACAATTTAAAGTTATCTCTATATTACTGGGATGTTTGCCGTTGATTAATTTATGTCGGTAGCTCATTTCAGTTACATATTAAAGATAGCGGTTAATTAGCTCAATAGTTGTAAGGGCGGTATGTTAGATTGGTATATCCAATTGTACTTCTACGTGAAATATAATTTCACCTGTTATTTATACGAAAAGTACACCTCTGAAACAGGACGAATTTTTCACAAGAGGTTACATTCCTATTGTTTCTAAATTTTTATTGCAACTGTATTTCCATAACAAATTTCACATTGACATGTTGGACTTAATTTAACGTTATCAAACATTTTTCAATAATTCCTTCTATTTCTTATCCAACTTATGATTTTTATTCAATTTTCACGCAACAATTTTAACGTTGTTCTATAATAATATTCGTATACTCTAATTCCTCTTCTTCTATCAAATTATATTTTGCGAAAATATTAGCAAAAAATTCATGAGAAAATAAATTTTTATAAGAATCTTTATGAAAATAGGGAATTTTCATGAGAATCGGAACATTTTCATGATTTAATGAAATTATTAAATAAATAAATAAATATTAAAATAAATAATTAAATTCGATATATCTCGAAAAGGTCTATATGAGGTTATCTCAAAAGGACTCTAAAAATATTTTTCGAAGCTACATTTCTAAGAAGATCTATTAGAACATTTCGATTGGATTTTCTGATTTTAGCGCAGCCTTAAAAACCTTCATTAATAAAATCTCTCCGTTAATTGCTTAGAAATGATTTGCTGATGATCATTGCTTAGAAATGATCAGTCAATTAGAATAATGCTGAAAAAGCTTTTTTCGAAAATACTTGACAAAATTCATAGGAAATTTGACCGTTTTTGTAAGTTAATTTTCAAGGGGAATTTAATTATTTATATTGGGAGAGAACCCCCTCATCACACGATATTAATAGATCCCCCTAGTCACCGCCTATTTGAATCGTTATCGAAATTTTCAAATATTAAAATTTCCGAAAAATTATGACCATTTTTCAGAAATGTACAAATTTTTCTATCGTCTGCGTATATCGGGCCCCTAAAATCGGGCGATGATTTTTTTATAAGTTTGTTCGTCAATTTACCCACTACTGCTTTAGGTTTCATTTTACATCATTTTTTCCGATTCCATATGAAAATTTCCCGGAAGTTTAATTTTTCCAAACTAATGTCAGAAGAATTCATTATTTTCGGTTTTTTGGTCCAAAATAAAACCAAATTTGAAAACGCATGATTTTTATTCAAAAATTTTCTTTACTCTTCAAAAATTACTTAGAAATGATTTGCCATCATTAGATTAGAAAAATTGTTGAGAAAAAAATTCCCCAAGAAATTCGAACAATAATAGTTTAATTTTATTTTAATTATTACAAGGCGCATTTTTAAAAAATTTTAAATACATAAGTTGGGGGGGGGGCCTCACATTAAATGCACCTTGGTTATTACTTTGAGTAACTTGAATAATTATGCTCCCCCAACGAAACGAACTGGACGGATAACGCGACTGATATAAAATTTGAAGATATAATCTGGTATACAAAAGGGCTCTAAACGATGGAAGGAGTCGGTGTAAAATATAAAGTAAAAACAAGAACTTGTTTTTCAAGCAAACTCGGCGAGTACGCCGAAGTTCAGGAAATAGTAGAATATTCAATCTCTTTGAGTACCATGCAGCTTAAATACTGTAACCTACCCTGAGCTTCTGAAGTGGATATTCTTGTTTTACCTACGACGATAATAATTCTACGACGATAGATAGGTATGGGTTGATGGATGATGGACAATAACTTTTTTCCGTTACTTTTAAAGGCGATCCCATAGGTACGATTGGGGGAAATAATAATACATAATACTCGCTAATTATGGGATTAATTTAATCGCTCGGGGGGAGGGGGGGGGGTTATGAAACATAATAAAAGAACTAACAGAGGTGGGATTTTAATTGAAAGTGAAATCGTGTAATCGTGGAAAGTGACTTTTCAATCATTTTTTCCACTAACCGGGATTTTAATTACTTGCGATAGTTAAGACAGATACCTTTGTACCAGCTAATAATAACTAATTGCTGGCTAATAGTAAAAATTAAATTATAGTCCCAGAATTAATTCGTATTTGCCTTTAATATTTGCAGGTGTATGAGGCTTGACCAGATTATGAACTATAAACGAGAGTTTTATAGAAAGGAAAGTCATAATTGGGATGATTTAAAAGGGGAGCATTTATATAGCATGAATATCGAAAAAAAAATTTGTAGCAACTGATTTGTAGGGCCTCTTCCTCGATACTTCCTTGGGAAATTGATTGTTCGTAGGAGGACGAACGGTTGGAATTGGAACAGGAGCAATCGGAACATTTTCAATTTCATCGCTACCGTAGTCTGGCTCAATTTTCAACCATACTTTCCTATCAAGTTTCTCCGATTGCTTGTATTACAAATACAGCAGATGAATATTAGCTGCCCCATTATTCGTTTCAAATATTTCACCCTCCTATTCTTTCACCCACCTATTCTTTAAATCCATTTTCGGCAAATTATTTAATTTAATTTATTATCGATAATCTTGGTTTGTTTTTGTTTTTATTTGCTTTTCTAATTTAAACCTTGAATCATGCCAGTCAAAATAACATTCCGCAGCTGACTTTACAGATGTGACCTAATAAAGTTTAATAATAATCTGCGTAAAATGTAGCGCAGTTGCTTCCGATTAATTCGTTATTTCCGTATTGCAGCAAATTCTACAATTTTAAATGTGAGCTACTCAATCCTGTTACATATAAAGCGATGACAAGGAAATTTACTCTAGAAGCCTCTTTTATAACCTCAGTCAATCAGCTTGCAGTACATGATTTTGCATTACATTGTTTTACATTCAGATTCGTTGTGGAACAGGGATAATTGCTTATTACATGCTATAAGAGTGGCAATACAAATTTTAATTTGCCCGAGAAATTCTTTTCATATTTTTAATTGAGCGTTTAAGCTTTTGTGAGGCTTTTAAGATTTCGTGAAGCTTTTGAAGGAAAATTTCAGATTTTATCCAATTTAATTATTCTGATTTAAATTAGATTTTAAAACAAATAACATTTTATTCAAAATTTAAAGCTATCGCTGAGCTCTTACGTTTGTGTAGAGCATGGGTGCACAAAGTTCGGCCCGCGGACCGCATGTGGCCCTCCGAGATGTATTTTGCGGCCCGCCAATAATTTCTACTTACAACTATTAATTTATTAAATAAATTTTTTTCCACGAATATGGCGCCACGATATGCATCTTTGTTAGGTTCAACATATATTTGTGAACAAACCTTGACAATAATGGATTTAAACCAAGCTACGGAGGATCTGGAAGCTATCTAAAGGTTGGCTACTACACAATTGGTTCCCAATATATCCAAAATTATTAAAAAATAATATTTAATATGCATAGCATACCAAAAATTAATAAAAAAAATTTGTTTGTGGCCCGCAGTAAAGTCGTTTTATTTTAATTTGGCTCGTCACTTAATAGATTTGTGCATTTAATAGATTATGGTGTAGAGCTTCCGTTGAAAAATGTTCAGTTTCGTTGAACTTAAATTATTTGAATGGAAAGAGGTGTCAATCCGAATAAAATTATATTTTAAGTCCATAATATTCTTTAAGCTTTTAAGCTTTTGTGAAGCTTTTGCCGAAAAATTTCAGATTTGATTTAAATTGAATTATTCGGATTTAAATTAGATTTGAAAATGTGTAAAATTTTGTTCGACGCTTAAAGCTTCCACTGATCTCTTAAGTTTATGCAAAGCTTTTGTCTGAACATTTTAAGTTTCGTTGCAGTTAAATTATTTGAATAGAAAGTGAGTTTTAATTCGAATTAAATTATATATCGAAGTGAAAGCTTTCTTTGAGCATTAACAGCTGTTCTAGAGCTTTTGTAGAAATGTTCGAGATTCAATTAAAACTTAATTATTCGGAATAAAATCAGATTTTAAAACGTATTAAATTTTGTTAAGAACTTAAAGCTTTTCTACAGATTTTAAAATATATTCAAAACTTCTGCAGAAAAGTTCCGGATTTCCGGATAAATCAAATAAATTGGATTCAAAATGAATAAATTTAATAATCCAACATAGAGGTTATAATAGAGCGAGTGATAGAATGCGTGAGGTTTATTTTGCATGAATATTTGCATATGAAAAAGCTGTGTGCGCGATGAGTTTCATGGATAATGCAGCCCTGTTTTTAAGAGCTTCCAGGAATTAATTTTGGACTCTGAATTAAAAGCTTTTTATTTATTGAAGACATTCAAAAGGCAGGCGCGTATTTTGGAATATTTAATTCCTTTAGGAGGTTTCAAAAGTTAGAAGTTTATAATCTATTCCAAAAATTTAATGAATATTCCTTAAAGCCCATCAAAAGGATTTTTCCCTTTCATAAAATCATCACAAGTCCAATTTTATTTCAAGTTATTTACTTATCTACAGACTTTTCCTTTGGCATTTCTGAATTCTTCTTGAGGCATTCTGCCAAACTTTGATATATTAAGTTGTTCCACGATTCTAAGTTGTGTTTCAATCAATTGGAATCCGTTGTCTCCCTAGGATGTAAGGAAAAGATGATGGAAAATATCATGAAAAATGTACATAGACAACAAAAATGCTAGTAAAATGCTTGTGTATTTAAGAAATATTATAAAAATTGGTGAATTTACAATAGAAATCAGAACAATTTGTTGTCGGATATTTTATAAAAATAGATAAACTTCATAAAAATCAGAAGATTTTCTGAAAATTCCAAAATTTCATAGCGTCTGAATAAATTTTTAAAATTATGATGATTGATTTTAATAGGAAAATTCTGGAACAGTAATTTACGAAATTAATTTTTCGATTTGGTAAAATGGTCACCAAATTTTATAATTTTTTTCACTTTATAATTAATTTATGATTAATGAATAATCAATTTCCATCAAAAGAATTAGCAGGCATTAATATATTATTATTAAATTGCCTTCAATAATATTTTACCTCAAACCTTTTAACCAGAAATAATAGTCAGTAGTTCACCCTGTATACCATTTTTCAAACCTATAATTTTAATAAATACTAAATAATAAAAATTATAATTTTATGTGTCATTGATTAAAATCTTTGTGTTTTTAAAAAAAAAAAGAAAAAATCGGATTTCATATGAGAAATATTCCAATGGCATGAAAAATTATTCCGACATTTTCTTGATTGCATAAAAATCTTATTAATTTTTATGGATCCGTTCGGCAATTATCCGTTTCGTTAAAGACTATTTATCAATTTATATTTAAATTTTCCCGTTTTATTTTTTCTTTTTTTTTTTAATTCAATATTTAATATATGTATTTTAATAATAAAAAATTATAAATCATCTAGAAGATTATCGGCTATAATTATGATATTAAAATAAAAAAAAAGAGAATGAAAATAAATAAACCAGAAAAATTAATAATAATTTCGTGTTAATAAAACATTAAAGAAAAAATCTGTACAAGAAGTGTTGATGGTCGAATATGTTATTATGCAGAATATTATGATGAAGTTATGATGGTTAGGAAAGAAAATTTTTGTAAAATCTTACATTTTCCTTTTCAAGGTTGAGGTAGCATTTATATTTTTTATTTACTAATAGCTAAAATTTCAGCTTTATAGATTGTATACTAAAAAGTTTATTAAGATTTTTTTTTGGTATAAACTGAATAATTCTCATTTTAGGGATCCCGAATAGATCGTGAATTATTATTTCCAAACAGAACTGATTTACTTCATAATAATATACTGTAAACTGACCCATATTATTGTATATTATCGATAATCCATCCATATTATTGCGGATAATCGATTGGATTCTATCATGAATCCGGCCGATGATCATTTATTATGTTAATTTTTAAATCGCTTCGAAATGGTTATGTTACAAGGAGGTGGCTGAAGTGGAGTTTGAATCAGATTATAATAAATGGACTCGTTATAAGAGCAGAGACTACGCAAGAATTCCTTTCCTGTTTTCTGGATGAATAATAAAAACATTTAATTTTAATTAATTAACTATTCCATTCCACACTTAGGTACTGAGTTGAAGATATGGTGGGGGATTATCTAAGGAAATTATATTTTTTAGTTTTTATGAAATTTTCAAAATTTCTAATGAAATTGTCTTGTCAAGATTTTCATGAATTTTCGGATTTTTATGAAATTTTTCGATTTTCAGAAAATATTCAGATTTAATAAAAAATTTGATATTTCATATAAATATATATTTTCAAATGTTTTATTAACTTGGCTCTGTCTATAGGCTTTTGAAGTCGCTGTTAACGGTAAAGTTAACAGCATTGTCATATAAGAATGAACTCACTACATTAAGTTTCAAACATTTTAATATATTATCAAATTATTATAAGGGAGATTGGGGAGAAGTGGGAAACGTTTTTTATTTGGTTCAAAACTTACTTAAAAATGGATATTTTTTCAAATTTAAAAGATGGATGTCATAGCACGTGTACTAACGTAACATTTGGCTTCCTCAGTTTTCTTAAATTCCAGATGACTGAAACATTTTAGTGTGTTTTACTAAAACTGGTCTTTTTTACATTTAAAAAAAAGTTGTTCAATTTAAACCGTGTCCCACTTCTCGGACACGGTTTAAATTGGACAAAAATAAAAAATAATGAAATTGTTCTGTTAATTTAGGTTGGTATTGTATTGAAAAAATCAAATTATTGGTGGTGTGAAATAATTCGTAGAGTTTTTTTCAAAAAACTAAAACTTTAGTGTGGAAAACTGGTTATACATTTAATAGATTCTGCGGTGAAAAAAAAACTCGTTTATCCTTCAGTGCGCGGCTCAAAGGCATCAATTGTGTTCTGTAGCGAGCTTCTGTGATTGACTCGTTAGGTTGGATTTTATCGCCAGTTACTATATGACTCTATAGGTCCACTCCAGGTCAAATCAACACACATTTTAAGCCAAAATTTACCTCACCATCTCAGATTTACATGAAATTTTACATTGGTATGCCATTCATATAGACTTGCGAAAATACCAAATTTCATCGAGATATGTATGTATGTCAAGTCGTTTTTTAAATACAGCTATGTAAAGTTGTAAAAAATTTTACAAAAATTGCGAAGTCACATTTTTGAATTGCTCTAGGTGTCCATAAGGTCCATGTGGGTGCCCCACGGTGGGGCTAAATGTTAAATGGGTGGGACTAAATATTGAAACGTATTTCTAGCCTACTTAAACTGATTTTTGAGCCATGTTAAGAAGTGGATAAGTTAAAGGATATGTAAACTATAAATTTAGTAAAGAAAAACGCCCGTGATGATCGCTTTCTATTTTTTTTTTGTTAATTTAGAAAAATCACGACATGTCAATTTTAACAAACGATTTTTTTCATTACAAATTTTTATCCCATCAATGAATTGCAAGAAATTTGGACTCAAACGGCTTATGTCAACGAAAAAATTCCTAACATTGCCGAATTAGTTTTTCCATATTAACTCCCTTATTTACCGTCCGATCGAATAGTGGTATTCTGGGGGCCTTATTGTACAAAATGAAATAAATAAATATTTTTATATATTCTTATTTATTATTAAATAAGAAATATTTTTTGGTATATTGAGAATCATCTGCCAAAAATCAGTTCTGGGAACCAATCAGTGCAGGGCTCACAAAAGCTCATACACAAAAGCTCAGGAAACTGTCCTAAAAGAAGGTGGTTGTGTGTAAGTAGTTCTCAGGATAATTAATTCTTACTAACTGTACTCCTGACAACTACCTATCACATCAAAATTTCAGTTTGGTTTAAATTTCAGCTCTGCAGCGGTTACCGTTCGGAAGATAATGCATATTAAAGGTTTTGAAAATTTAACAAATAGCCCCAAGTTCCTCTACATTCTATCCGATTTGTAAATTTTGAGGATGTTCCACATTCTGACACTTTACAGATAATAATCTGATCTTGCTATACTTCCTTTCCGATAATGAGATGAACATGGCGCTTTTTCTATGTATACCGTTTCTTTTTCATTAGTTGTTTTTAACTAGAGAACGGGAGGTTGGGGGAGATATCCAATTAATTGATTACAATCACATCGTGATCCATTTAGTAATTTTATTGTACTGGCTAAATCAATAAAAGCCACATTTAACAAATCGAGAAATTAATTTATTACTCCAAATTATTAGCAGCAACATATAACTAAAATACGGGTGAAAATGAAATTAATATTATTTGTTGCAATTATTCTAATATGTCAGGTAAGAAATTAATTTAAATTAATTTTTTCTATTAATTAACATTCATTTTTTTTAGGCTATTTTTATTGAAGGAAGACCGCAGTTCAATAATATATTTGTAAGAGAAATTTAATCAATCATGTAGCTGTGATATCGCACACAGTGCTATTTAAAGAAATGTTACGGCGATATCGCAGGACTTGATTGAACCAAAAATATTTTTAAAAGTTTTGTAATGAATATATTTTATTTTCTAGGGTGGCAATACTGCCGGAAATTCCAGACAAAATTTTCAACTATTCTGTTCCTTAATTGGTTGTGCTCAGAACCAAGCTGGTTAAAGTGAATTACATAATATTGATATTTCAATTATGTTAGTCGCTGTATGACGCTAGCACTAATATTTCTAGCTCTAAATGAATATAACTAATTTCAGGAATATTTCCTCAATTAATTTGGATTTGTTCTTCATGCTAATAATACATTTCATTAAATTAATATAATTAACAATAATTTAGTTTCATATAACTGGTACACTTGTCAACAAAAGAAGAGCATTAGCGATAGCGATGGAGACATACTATTTTCTTATTCCTGTACTTCATTGGTTCCCAACCGATGGTCCACAAAACATGTTGAACAGGTATGGGCATGTAGCTTGTAGTTTGTCCACTGAGACCTTACATATTAGAAAATTAGGACATACAATTTCATAGATTATTTTTGATTTCAAGATTATTGATGATTTTGATAGCTCTTGAGTTGCTATGCCTGATGGAAAAAACAAAAAAATCTAGGTGTTAGCCTCAAAGACTCTTCCAGAATATCTTACTAAAAAAATGCAATTAGCTATAAAGACGGAAGATTGTATAATAGACGGAGAGCCAGTGACGTTTTAACCATGTCATTTTATATCAAATGGTTCTGTTATTAATCGTTTAGAGACCTTGTCTTCATTCTATTTTCGCAAGTCTGGCACTCCCCCCCCCCCCCCCCCCCCC
>JANTOP010009872.1:0-15589 GCA_027564815.1 Symmerus nobilis
TTTTTGTGGAGTCAGGAGCAAAGGATAATTCATCGTATTACATAAATCAGTGCTTAGAACCGCTTATTGAAAATGCGTAGCAACTTAATCCTCAAAACAATATGGTTTTTCGCAATGATTACTGTACCACCTTATACCTCCAGACAAACGCTACAGTTTTTGAGAAAAGCTAAAATAACATTAATAAGTCCTAGCCAATGGACTACTAACTTACCAGATCTTACACCTTGTGAATATTTTTTATGGGTTTATGCAAAGTAGGTAATTTCCAAACAAACAGTCAAAAATATAACACGGCTTTAAAAACTGATATTGCGCATATAAACGAAAGTTCCTCGAACGTAAGTTTTATTTTCACACTACCTGTAGTTGGGACGGTACCCCTCGTAGTAAAAGTATTGATAGATCACCCTGGTTATCCCCTATTTGAACCCGTTTTAAAATTTCCAAATTTTAAATTTCTTGAAAAATTATAACCGTTTTCCTGAAAAGTTGCCGTTTTCTTAACGTTCCCTCTTATATCGACCCTCTAAAATCTGGGGGTTGATTTTTTAAAATTGTTTTTTCCACAATTTCCTCATTGAACTGTTAGATTTATTCCCACGTACACAACTAGAGTACATGTTTCAACACAGTGGGTACTGGTGATTGAGCTACTTGTGATTTTAAATTTATAAGATATTCACGCATTATCGCATGTGGTTCGCATGTATCATTCGAAAGTTCAAATCGAATTTGACTTATATACCTTACATGTTATAAAAGAAAAATTGTTTGTGGGTAAAGTGTCTCACATAATCCAAGTTTTTATTGTGAGTTGTATGTGAGTTACATCTGCCCTCAGTGAGTTCTAAGGTTCACAAGTAGCAAAAGCGTTTCAAATAAATTTTGAAATTATTCTAAAATAAATAATAAAATATAATAGTTTTTCGCTCGAAATAAAGACAAATACATTAAAAAAAAATATTTTAAAGCTCAAATACATTTTCCCCATTAAATAAAAAGAACGCAAATAATAACGAAACAGCGTTAAAGAGGTAACGTTAACAGAGGTATGCAGAACACTCTCTCACTCCTATTCACTCTTGCTCGCATTTTTTGGTGAATTCCCAAATTTCCCTTTAAATTTGCAAGATTGAATATACTAGGTGTGTCTCAAAAAAAATAGAACTGATCGAAAAAAACAACAACAATTTATTATTTTGCAAAAGTGATTTTATTTTATTCAAAATAGTCTCCTTCTGCGTCAATACAGCGTTTTTCACGGTCAATGAGGATGTCGAATGAATGTTTTAGGTAATTTTTCGGAATGTCCTTCAAAATGTCGGTCGGCGCCTTTTGGATGGCTTCAATGTCCGTATAGCGTTGTCGTTTCATAGACAAATGAAGTTTTCCAAACAGAAAAAAATCACAAGGAGCCAAATCAGGCGAATATGGTGAGTGTTTGATGGTTAAAATGCCATTTTTGGTAAAAAAAAAATCGGTGAAGTTATTGGTCGTCAGTCAACTTGTGCGGAACAAACTGTGAAACATACCTTCCGTTGCTAGAAACTCTGGGTCAAAATGCGGTGAATCCAATTTTTGGAGATACTTAACTCAACTCAATTACTTAACTCAATTTCCGTGTAATTTCGAAATAGCCGATTTCGGCTCCTTTTTTAATGAACTCTCCCACAATTTCAATGTTTTTATTGATTAATGGCCGATTTTGGCCGCCCCGGCTTTTCGTCGTCACACAAGTCTTTACGACCCTCTTGATAGCGTTTAAACCACTCGTGAACCTTACTAAGGGGTAAACAATTGCCACGATAAACTTGTTTCATTAATTGAAACGTTTCGGAAAAAGTTTTACCAAGTTTGCTCTTTGTTCAAGATTCGTTTTTCGACCGATGCTTAAAAGGTCTTATCACTTGAGCGCAATATCTCGTCTTCTAATGAATGAAATGCCATGCAAATTTGAGAGAATATCAACAAAGGATGTACCTTTCCAATAAGAGGAGGTAAGGCCAATAAGTGGCGCCGCCAGAAACTGGTCTATTTATAAAGTTCTATTTCTTTTGAGACACACCTTGTATAATACTAATTTGCTGTTTTGATACGTCGTTGCCCTTCTAATCGCCGGGCCCTAGGCAACTGTCTAGTCTGCCTAGGCCAAAGTTCGTCTCTGTATATTTTGACGTCACCTGTTGACGTCACTTGCTTGCTAAATTCTAATGAAATACTATGATTTCCATCCCAAAATTATTGACACAAGTGGGTAATGTAATATATGTCTAATGTCTATATAAAAGATAAAAAGGTATCTTAAGGACAATTTAGGAGCTATTTGAATTTTTGCCCACTATTTTAGCAGACTACTATCATTATCATCATATCAGCTCACTGCTGAACGGAACTGTAGTACGCTGCTAAGTGATAGCTAAGAGTGGTTTGGTTTAATTCCCCACGCAGACCACTGCATGTTTGTCAATAGAAAGTAGTCGTACTTTAGACGACCCAATACGCTATTTATTTAACCACCTTGCGATTCAATTTTTACGGTAGAATTTCCTCATCCACGATTAATGGTTCCAACAAAAATGACCCTTTATAAATTCGGTATTAATCCCCATCTTTCTTAATTAATACAAGTTAAGATTGACATTATCAATAGGAGTAGCACCTAAAGGAAGATTTAAATATGCTGATATTTATTTCTAATTTGAAGGGTCTGTCGTATTTTTAGCCTTCTAACGTCTAATCTTTTAGTCCATTTCCGGAGAAGAAAACAATTGGCAGCCAATTTTAAGAATTGGCAGCCAAATTCACTGAATTTTATAGGATTTTTTCCGTCTCTTTCCGATAATTTTCTCAAAACTAATTGATTTAATTCATGACTTTCCCAACTACTGGATCAATGGTTTTCGATCATATTTTTCGACTATATTTTAGAAAATTTCTCTGCCATTTTTCTTACTATTCTAATTTTCTCGGCCTGTTTCGACTTTTACCGCGTCCTATTCGAATTGGTTTTCGGCGTCTTTGTGAATGGCCAACTTTACTTCTCCTTTCTTTATTCTATAAGGATTTCATAGCCCTACCACGGTAATTACCTATTCTTGAGTGTCTGTCAATCTGAATACATTACAATGAATTCACAGAATTCAGGTCTATAGTATGGATATGTTAAACAATTATTATATATCTCGTGGTTAGAGTATCGCTGGCATAAAACCTTAATACTTAACAGACTAGATAACTTAATGACTTCTTACAATCACACGACGATCAATAGTAATTATAGATATATATGAGTATATGAGGAGTATACAACAATATCTACCATGCAAATCTCTCCCATTCCATATCAGATTTTCTCTCCCTCGCAATTCGTATACGAATAGGAATACTACGAAATAGAATTTCATTCAAAATTTAACCATATATTCAGAGGGCCGTTGTCAATTTCAATTTTATGTTAATCAGAGTTTGATTGATGGGATACCACTTGGCACTCATTCCAATTAGGATTAGGTAACTTTACCCTGTCGGAAGGGTTCTTTCATCTAACAGGGTTGGCCAGGTAATGCGTTTTATAGTAGAGTATGAAAGCGCCACTATTTATAATGCCTAGTCTAGACTTTTTAAATAAATCCCTATTAACAGTCATTTCTCTATATAAGCTATATTTTTCCCGACTGAAGCTGGCCGCCCACTGAAGGAAAAGTTAGCCAGTTTAACACTTTTTACATCATACTTTTCCAGAAATATCGATTAAAACAAATTTTATATTACAGATATATCCGATGACATATGCATTTACATGTACTATACAAGGCATATACGATTTTTCAGGAGGGTGAATTTTGACATATGAAAAGTTTGTATAATAATTTATTAAAACAATTGTAATTAGCGTCTACAGTTTGGAAAAATATATCTTATCTCTAAGTTCAAGAAAAGATAGGGACATACGATAAAATTGATTAATGTTTTCTGGAATATTAGCCAGATGTCACCAATTGCAAACGCGTAGTAGTAGTAATGTACGGTTGAGAAAAGATAAGAGGTTTGGCGGACTAGTAGCTTAATAGATAGGAGAGTAACATACTAGATATTTGGAGGTGTTGGTTCGCGTCCGACCTAGCCGCAATAACAAGACCTAATTTTTCCTCAATATTCCGGGCTATAAATTATTCGCGATAACACGTTCTTGTGTCAAATAATTCTATTCGTTTAAGTAATGTACCCCGTTGAATGATAATTATCAACACTACGGGTACATGATTTCCAATATAGTTCATATCTCAATAATGTAAAAATTAGTTGGAATTATAATAAGATAATATGTCTAACCAAAAGTATTAAAAGAAACCTCCCTTTATTATCGACTTTAGACTAATTCTTTAGACTCGACTTTAGAAAAATTCATATTCAAATTTGTAATTTAAGTAAACTCTTAACGGACGACTTAAGATAATATTATGAGATGAATATCTCGGGAACCATAATCTGTATGTCGATGTCTTACGTCGACATAAGATGTTATGAGTTGTGGATAAAGCTATTTGTTTCTTATTCTGCATAATCGTGCAGACAATAGAGTAAATATATGATATACTCCTGAAGATTACTATGTTCCGATTTTCTGATTTAACAGTAAATACAAATAAAGTAGTACCGTAGTACCCCCCATCCACCCATATTTAACGGCCAATATTTATGTTTGCGACAGATTTTGTTCGTTAATTGTTTGCTCTCCCAGCTATTGATTTTACAATTACCGTACGTAGTTTTAACAAGCTTTATTCTGAAATGATATACTTCCCTTCCCAACCCAAATAAAGGATTCGCTATTTCGCAATCCCTATATATGTTATGTTACGTATTTATGGAAAGAACGAGGGTGGACCGGAACGCATAAAATGCTAATAAAGCGATAGAAGACCGTTTTATGCAAATACATTACGATGTGTCTTACATATAAGTTTTTTTTTATTTCAAGGCAATCTAAAGCTTTATTGGGGGGTAATAGTATCTTGTAATGTATGTCGGTGGTTTTACTTCTATTGCATTAAATATATTTCTAAGCAAATAAGGGGGACCACCGTCGTATATTGAAAAATCACAGCAAATTTAGCAGCAGTCTATCTGTGAATTAAATCATTTCAAATTAGTAATGATAAATAACAAACTGCCAACGATGTGTTTTATTAAATCGAAATCCTTATGAATAATTTGAAATTACCCGGAAAAGGGTATTTTTGATATCCATCTATATAAGTTATGTCAAGCTATTTCAGTTTTTTATCACCCATTACTGCATTATTTTCAGAGATTGAAACCATCTGAATATATGTATGAAAGTAAAATAAAAAAATATAGGATGTTTGCTGAAAAGGGTATCAATAAGTCATGAAGGTACATTAGTGTTCTGTACGTATCCCTTTGAGCTACTGAACCGAGTAGTAATTTATAATTAGTTATGCGAATTCTTCAGACAAGCCATGTACTTATGAAAGTACGATTTTCCTGCAAGTTTGCCAGACATCTATTTACTTATCACGTTGTAGCCAGATATACACTCGCATAGAACGTAAAATTATCTAGAGTAACTAATAAAAATTCAGTTAGTGTTTACAATGCTTACTAATGTTTACAGTTGCTAAATTGAAAAAATCGAATTGATTTTTTTGTCGCTAATTTGAATTTTTTCCCAACGCAAAAGTGAATATAATAAGCGCATGGAAAAATGTTAAGAAAGAAGCCAGCCTCCTCCCACTCATTCTTTCCGAACACTCAGTCTTTACCGACTTTTTCTGGGATAGCCCAACTTTTATCAACGGCGCAATTTACAAATTTTGTTTGCCGTTCTGGTGCTCGAAAGTTTACATATTTCTTTCCCAACTTTATGCAATATTTTAACTTAACATTTGACTATTTCCTAATTATCCGGACTTTCGGTTCGTTTTATTAAGAACAAAAGGTTTATAATTATGTACTCGTTATTTCAAATGTTACAATGTTTGTAATGAGTTTGATTGACTATCAGCGGTGTAGTCCCTATACCAATCTGTCCAAATTTAAAATGAGATAGAAAAGGATGCAAATAGAAAATGGAGAATAGTGCAGAATAGTGTAGGTCAATCAAACTCGACTCAACGACGAATAAATATTCCCATCTCTTATCATTACAGAATTATTCCAATTTTAAATCCCGAAAGTCTACTGGAATTACAGGTTTGAACTTGAAATTTTTTATGTTCTTTTACCGATATTTTACTACCTTTTTCGACCTCTTCAGAACATTTTCATTTTTATCGGGACTTCTTTCGACGTCTTCAAGGGGTTTTTTTTTATTTCCGGGCCTTTTACAGGATACTCTCAACATTTTCTCAGCGCTCTCAACGTGTACCAATCTTTTTTCTGAACTTATTACATTTTTTTCCAGATCAATATTCCACGACTTTTCTGGATGTTTTTCAAGTATTCTGACTTTTGCATACAATTTAATGGCTTCCTTAATGATTTACTAGATTTTCCCAGCTTCTTTCCACTTTTTCCGAACTTTGACCAACAGATTAATTATTTGATCTAAGAACTAATAAATAAATGAATACTTTGTTTACCTTATCGGTTCCTAAGATTAGGAAATTCTTCATTTCATTACCAACAAAACAACAATTAATTAATTCTTAATATTCTGCTTCAGCAATCCATTTCCTCTTAGTACCTAACGTATCTTTATCGGACTGTTCCCGTAAAAATCTCAAACCCGCCTCTATCGATGCATCCAAATGTTGTGTAATCGGTACGGATCGATGTTGTCCCATCGTCGGTCCATAATAATCAAAAGTTGGTGGTGGTGGAATCTCTGCACCCGATCGACCAGCCGATCGCTCCTCAGACTGCACAGAATCATCGGTATAGTTTCGTTTAATGAACGTTCGTTCCGATCGTTCTTCCATCTGAACGAAATGATCTGTATTTCGTTTATTAAACGTCCGTTCAGATCGTTCTTCTGAATGAACAAAATCATCGGTATTACGATTAATAAACGGTCGTTCCGGTCGTTCTTCCGGTTGAAGGAAACCATCGGTATAATTTCGTTTCATAACTCGTTTCGCCGGTAGTTCATTATTTGTTGTTGGATACATTGGTGGCGCAAAATCACGATTCCGTTCCATTCGTTTCTGTTCGTTCCACTGTTCCTGCGACATTGGTTCCCGTTCCGGACGATACGTCCAATCATCCGATTTAACGTTCTGCACTTTAACACCACCTTTACCCTCATCCCATGGACGTAGATGATTTTTTCGTTCCTCCTCACGTTCCATCTCCAATTGCCGTTCTTTTCGTTTCTTTCGGGATTCCTTCTCCTTTACTTTCTTATCGGGTTCTTTGACCTCAACTGTTGGTGGTGTTTCGGTTTCCAAAGTTTCTAACGGTGGCAATCCGAGACGGGCACGCTGTCGATTTTTGGCAGCCAACACTCGCTCGGCTATGATTTTTTCTCGGGCCAATCGTTGTTCGTCCCGTTTCAGTTGTTCGTCTAATGTTTTCTGCCGTAGAATGTCTAATTCTTTTTGTTGTTTGGCACGTTCCGTATCATCAGTAGAAAAACCATAGTAACCAACACCGTGGGTTCGGGCCTCTGGAAATGAAATAAATTTATAAGATCCCGGAAACAATACAAAATTCGATTCAACTTACCATCATACAAAATGTCTTGATAATGAATATTTTCCCTCGACAGGTTTTCTTGTTCTTTCTTCTCCCAATTTTGTCGCATCTCATCGATTTTCGAAACTTTCGAAAACTCACTCATCGTATCCGTATCACCAATTTTCGTCGGTACCATATTCAACAATTCTCGATTACTGTAATCACCCTGGACATCTTCCGTCCATTTCGGTTTCCCATCCGATTGTGAATTAGTTGTCATACCATTTTGTTTCTGGAAAAATTCTAAGTCCTTCTTCAAACATGTTCGTGTACGTCCCAAATAATCGGTATATTCAACCCATTCATCGTTCGGATCATCCCATTCATTTGGAATTGGTGTATCGTCTTCACTATCAGAACTAATCGATTTTGAATCCGTTTGTTTCTTTCTGTTAAACATTACCAAACAGTTGTCATCGGAATTCATGGTACCACCGGATGATGTCATTTTATCGTAAAATTTTGATTTTGCCAGCAAGATTTTCTTTGATTTATCCAACAATTCGTTGTTTTCCACTTCTTCCGTTCGAGACTTGGTGCCGGTTGGCTGCGAGTCGGTGTCAATTTTTGATTTTGGTTTAGAAACGGTAGAACGATTCGGTACGAAATCACTTATCAAATGGGTTTTCTTTGCCTTGCTAACTTCGTCATGTTTTCGAAGGAGTTCCGCTTTTAAGCTGAGTAACTGTTAAGTATAATTGATATAAATTTACAATCCAATATTTTTTGAAAATGATATTCTTCGACAGAAATTTTCAGAAATCTGAATAGAATTCCACAGATCGAAGACAAAATATTTTCGCAAATTGATATCAAATAAACTTTTCACCACGAAGAAATATAAACGGAATCTGGGGATATAACAACATTTATCACCAGAACAGATCCGAGAGTTATTGCTCATGCAAAAAGCCTGTCATGTAGAGAAGCGGTACTGCCAACCAAAAACGGAAGCTCGGGTTATAGAAGTTGAAGTCATATAATTAGCAGTCATACCTGGAAAATTGGAAGAAATCCAAGAATTCCAAAATGGATGTGAAATAATCAAAAAAGTAAATATTGGAATTTTGGAAACCATAACCATGTTGGAGTTTATGTATCTCTGGCAACATTTTTCTACGTAGAACCGATATAATAATTCCTGGTTGAGGCTACTTGGTGCCTAGGAATATCAGAGCATAGAGCAAACTTTACAAAACTGAACAATTTAAAATATATAATATTGAAATAAATATTTTTGAACAAATATTTATATAGTTAATTAATAAAAATAAAAAAATAAAAAAAAAATAAATAAATGATTTAGAAAATACATTTATTGCTATAGTTGTTTGAATAACTAATTTTTAATAAATAAATAATTGCTTCATTGCTATGATTAATTTTTAAAATACAGCATCTCGAATAAATATTTTTTAACCAATTAAATAAATAATTAAACCCATAATTTAGAAAATACCATTTACGTTAAACAATTTAATAAATCATAGGGAATAAATATTTAAATGAAGACAATTAGATTACGAATGAAAACTTTTTAATAATTAATAGAAACAGAATAATTCTATTATTTCTATATGCATCGTAGGGGTTACGGATGTTGTAATCATCCAACCAACAATTGTCGTAATAAAGATCTTCCTAATTTTGACCGAAGTAGGCTACATTCCTCTAGTTCCAACGGATATCATGTTAAGAAAAAATTGTATTTTAATTAAAAAATTAAAACAATAATTCAAACGATAAATTATTGTTATAGCAAAATTTTCGCTATCGTTTCTCCCTTCCACTCCCATATACATAAAAAAATAAAATCCCGTGGGTCGAAGAAAAAATAACACGACAAGAAAAATTAGCTGCAAGAAGGATTTCGACGGAAATTGTAATAAAAAAAATTAAAACTAAAGTAAATTTAGAAATTTGGAAAAATATCGGGAATTTAATTTCGGAATGAAAATCTATTAAAAAATTGTAGAATAATAAACGTTCCAAAGCAGATTTTTGGAATATTGGAATTGCCAAAGGAAGATTGTGAGATATTAGCATTTCCAAAAGGAATTACAGTTTCTTGAAATTTGTGCACCATGTCGCCAAATAAATTATTAAATTTGGAACATTTTGAAATATTGAAGTTTGAAAAGATATAAATCAAAAACCCATCAAATTTTTTGAAAAATTTCACATATTTCCCAAATAAAAAAATAAAAAAAAATAGTTTGAGAATAAGACTACTAATGGTTATATTTAGTAAATCTTTAAGGTTGTGTTATAACTTTGGTAGAATAGTCAGCTCATTTATAACATAATTTTATAATAGATTTGTCGTCACTGAATCGACTACTTGTTGACTACTACAGCTATTTCAAAGTCATGAGGAAAATTGTTGAAAACTCACCCCAACAAAATGATGAAGTAAAAGTCAAGTATATATTTAAAATAAGTAATCCCTTAAATTTTATCCAATGGAACACACTGCCATTGACGGAACGGGACTAGTGGTTAATTCAAGAGATATATCCACATTACTAAACCCAATTTATTTAACATTATTTTATAAAAGTTTATAAATTATTTAAAAAATTAACTAAACTCAATTTTCAAAAGTATGATGTTTAAGCCAAATTGTATACATATACATTTACAAGGTATATTCCATATAAAAATGAATGAACAATTCTTATTAATTTAATTAAAACGAGAGTAAGTATAATATCCTACTCAATGTGTAGTTCTGCCTTGCAAAAGGTCATGGAAAGTTTATATTCGGCCATTTTGTTAATTTTGGGGCCCCTATGAAATCCTGAAATTTGTAAACACGAGAAGTCGCCGCCTTGGCAAATCTTGGCAAATGGCGGTCAAAATCTGGGGTTTTGAGATTATCTCGTTTCCGCTACATTTTAGAGTTTACAAATTATTTACAAATTTACACATATTTCTTATACAGAGAGAAATTTTGACTAAAAACATTTTTTATGTAAAACAAATCTAGGAAGAAACTGAACGTCAAAATGATTGTAGACAAATATAAAGTTTATAGCGTTTTGCTTCTCAATATTATGCATTTAGACTAGTGCAACCGTATGGTAATTATTGTATTTGTCGAATTGAGATGAAATTAAAATCCTAAAAAACCTATAGGTTTTAAAATCTTCTTGCAAATCTAGGTATTAAAATTCTTCAGATTGAAATTTCTCTGCAAATTTTCTGAGTTTTTAATAGAGACTCCGAAAATGCTTTATACTTAAGAAAGATCTTAAGGTACCGCCATGTTCATCGGTTAAACTTTCCTTCTGCTTTGGCTTCTTCGATGATAGTTCGGCGCCATATTGACATGGGTCGTCCTCTTCTACGATACTCCTGCGGGTTCCAATCGAGTGCCGTTCGGGCTATGTTTATCATCGGTCGTCGCAGTGTTGCCAATCCACTTCCCTCTTAACTTGGACATCTAGTTTTTCAACGCCGGTTATATTTATAAGATGACAGATTCATTTGAGACAATTAACGGGTAAAATATAATAGAATCCGTCAAATATTTTCGTTTCGTACAAATATTACGAACTGAAATGAGTGCAAGGCAGAAGTAGTCGTGGAAAAGTCGCGAATCATAGTAAAAACTACGAAAAAATAATTGTTAATATATAAATAGTCTTCATAAACCGGTAATCATCAGGAAAAACCGGAAAAGTTAAAGACGTCGATTAAAAGTTTTTAATTTCCCAAAAATGCTCAGGAAAAACTTGGGAAAGGACGGAAAATGTCGGGAATTGTAGAGAAAAATTCAGCAGAAATTCAGTACGAAAATAAGTCAGGAAACGGAATAATCAGGAAGGAAATGTTGAGTAGATGTCTATAAAAAGCTAAGGGTGGCATAGGAAACCCTGATTATGTTAGGTCCGAAAAACGTCAGGAATTGTGGAGGAAATGGCGGTAAAAAGTCACAAAAAACACGGGATTATTGGCGAAACTAGTTTTAAATTTAGTAAAGATTGGGAATTTACGGAGAAAATTGAATAAGACCGAATAAGTCGGGAATGAGTATAAGTAGGTAAATGCCATTAGAAATTAGAAGATTTACACGAAAAGAACAAGAGTTTAGTTAAAACTCAGTAAAAAGTTGGGAATGAACAGAAACTACTCGGAAAAGACGGAAATGGTATAGAAAAAGTTCATGTTGATGTTCACGCCAAAAGGTTTGGAAATTATGAACTTTTTACCGACTTTTTACTGGCATTTTCTTTACGATACCCAACTCCTTTTTGAATTCTCGACTTCTCGTGACCTCCCTAAAATTTTTCCTGATCCTTCTAGCCTTTTACCAACTTTTTACTGAAATTTTCTTCGCCATCCCAAACATTATTCGTCTCAGATTTTTACTAACCATTAGATGCTCATTTTAAATCTCCAATACTTTGATGTTTTTCAAGGCCTGAACAAAACAATTTTATGTATGAAACTAAGGCGCAGGCCGGAATCTTATCAAATATATTTTGCAGAGATTCTGGTTCAGAGGCACCATATGGAAGAAGTTTTATAAACAAGGAAGATCGATTAAATTAAACATCATAAATCAGATACAATAAATTAGCAGTTAAAACTTTGCTCATGTACTATTTGTATTTTCAAAATTCTCTGCTTTTCTGAGCCACCCTAATCAAACATTCAGAATAACAATCTCCAATCCAATCCAATCGGCTGAAAATAAGTTTTATATCAAATAATACTTACAGAAGATAAATTTACGTCGATTCTCTTATTTGGATCATTCATTTTTGAAGAAATTTCGATTAATTCGTAATTTTTAAATATTTAATTTTACCAAACAATTGAAAATTTACTTTCCGCACATCAAACGTTTGGCAATCAGCTGGATTTGTCTTTTATTTGCTTGTTTTGTTGGCTCACCTGATAGTTGGGTCTCCTAATTCACCTAGTTCATATTTATAAATTTTGACAGTTTGTTTGTTTACTTTTCGTCAAGGAATAATTTATTTGAATTTTAAGGAATCAAAAAGTTTATTTTTACTACCATCGGCTAAGTAATCGATCGATAAGGCTACGTCACCTCTGAAAGCAATCCATCCGAATGGTTCGAATACTATTTTTACATCCCGACCTAGGAATTGGTGGAGCGGAACGGTTAGTCGTTGATGCAGCCGTTGCCCTAAAACAACACGGTCACACGGTAAGTTTTTTAACCAATCATCATGATCCTGAACATTGTTTTGCCGAAACGCGGGATGGAACGTTTGAAGTACAAACGGTCGGTGAATGGATTCCCCGATCATTGTTCGGCCGTTTCGTTGCAATATTCGCATACATTCGGATGATGTACGCCGCTATTTGCTTACTCATGTTCGGACCAAGGGTTGATATCGTTTTTTCGGATCAAATATCCGTTCCAATTCCTATTTTAAAATTAATACCGAAGCGTCCGAGAATTTTATTTTATTGTCATTTCCCCGATCAACTGTTATCGATACGGGAGAGTCGATTAAAAGCTTGTTATCGCTGTCCGTTGGATTGGTTGGAGGAATGGACAACGGGTCAAGCGGATCGGTTACTTGTGAACAGTGGTTTTACTCAGAAAGTTTTCAAGAAAACATTTAAACGGTTAACGGTAACACCTGATATCATCTATCCGTCGTTAAATTGTCGGATATTCGATGAAACCACCAAAATATCCAGTTCAATTGATGAATTGTTCCACGGCAAACCTTACACGTTCCTATCGTTAAATCGTTACGAACGAAAGAAGAATCTTTCGTTGGCTATCAATTCTTTTAAGGAATTGGAGAAATATTTAACCCCCGAGAAATGGTTGAAATCCCATTTGGTTATCGCTGGCGGCTGGGATCATCGTGTTACTGAAAATCGAGAACATCATCAAGAACTGTTACATTTAGCCAACTCCTTACAACTAAACGACAGAGTTACTTTCTTAAAATCCCCAAAAGACCCGGAAAAACTTCAATTACTCCGTAAATGTTTCTGTTTACTCTACACACCGTCCAACGAACATTTTGGAATCGTACCGATCGAAGCAATGTACTTGAAGCGACCGGTTATTGCAGTTAATAGTGGCGGACCATTAGAAACAATTTGTCCGGGGGAAACGGGATATTTATGTGACCCGAATCCAGATGAATTCGCAAAAGTGATGGCTCGACTGTGTAAAATGGATGGGGAACAGTTGGAGAGGATTGGTGAGAAGGGAAGAAAACGTGTCATTGATCACTTTTCATTTGAATCGTTTGGCCGGAAATTAAACCGAATCGTCGAAAATTTGATGGCAGAAACATCGAAACGAGACTGAATTTATCTCTTTATATATTTGTATTCAATTGTATTTATTATTTTACAAAAGTTTTACTTCTAAAAATAAATAAAAACTTATAAATTCTTGGTCTAACAACATTAAATTTCCATTTATTTATCACCATTTATCCGATTTTTGTCGGATCGGAGGTTCGATCACCTCTAATTGGATTTTGTATTGTTGATCCCATCCAATGTAACCGTCTGATATCAGGAACAGAGTGTATATCACCCGTCCTGAAAATAGATTTAAATTAGATTTAATTAAAATATGAGAAATTCAATTCTTCACCTTGATTATTTGGTGTTAGAATTGTACATTCATGTGTTGTTTTTGGACGCTTATATGTGATACGTTTCAGGGCCAATAGTTCTCGATTATCACAATTCCCAATCGTTAGGAACCATCCTTCGTCTTTGCCTTTCGGAAATTTGGGACAATTGATTTTGTATGAATCTCTGGCCGGACCCAAACGATGTAGATTCACTTGTATGGTGTATTCCTTAAAAATTTTAAGTAGAAAGTTAACTAGAAATTTAGTAATCCTGCAAATTAGAGTACAATAATATCGATAAGATGGAATTAAACCTCTACGAATGGATGTAGAGTAGGGCGGATTGATAACAGCGAGGCCAACTCAACATCATTGCCTTTAAGGATACCTTATAGTTTTAGGTTAACTAATGCCGCTGAAGTTTGCGATAGAAGTGGCCTTTCCGACAGAAATTCGTGACTTCTTGTTAATGCTGTACTGAAAGATTTTAATTTAGTCAGCAATGATGAATCTTCTGAATTAATCGTTGACCGAAGCAAAATTAGACGGGAAATGAAACAAGAAGGAAGAACCTTATTATACGGAACTAAGCCAAAAACGGGATATTTCTGGAGTTTACTTTGATAGAAGGAAGGACAAGACCTTGAATATATAAATTAAACTAAGCCTTTTTAACTTTCTGCAACAATCTTTTGGTGAAAATTTGAATACAATCCGATGTGACGGAACTGTAGTCAATACAGGCAGGTATTAAGAATGGTATCATAAAGCAATTAGAAGTGTCCTTAGGAAAATCAGTTTCCTTAGTTTATGTGCCTGCTGCACACTAATGAGCCTCTCTGCTCGCCATTTAATACAACATATAGATGGAAAGACAAATCCAAAGGGATTTACTGGACCCACAGGAATGCAGTTAACGAATTGTGAACAGATGCCTATTGTGCCCTTTCAAGAAATAACCCCTAATATTGCCTCAAATAGATATTACCGATCTAAGTACAGATCAGAAATAGCTCTATGATATGGTATTGGCAATAGTTGACGGCAATATTTCCCTTCAGGTGGCCTCTAAACAACCTGGAAAAATCTTCACTCGCAAAGTGGTTGACGACAGCCAGTAGACTATTAAGATTGTATGTAGTTACCGAAGAACCATCCTGTGAATTAATGATATTAACAGAGTACGTTATTAAAGTGTATGCTAGTATGTACATGGTTTATGCTAAGCAGTTGGAATTGTTTTACTATACACTTCCTCTCCCATTCTTCCATCTCAGATTTAAAATTGCCCAGAC